>BGPR01048854.1:0-11448 GCA_013235015.1 Araneus ventricosus
TTAGCTCTCCAAACATATCTCATATGCCATTTTCACAGATTTACTAACGAAAGTCATAGTAGAAAATCTCATTTACATTGGCAGAGTGCTTAAGAAATTAAAAAAAACACATGAAAAACAGAACTGATGAATCAATTGACACTAACCTTCATTTAATAATAACCTTAGTTTTAACAATTACTTTCGTTTCATCCGAGTAAAAGTAAGGCAAAATCCACTAACAGAAAAAAATGCATTAACAAATACCAAATAAATAAATACTGAAAGAAAATAATAAAAAAGAAGTAAAACTGCTAACGCGGCTAAATTTATATACGAAAAACGCCATGAATCAATTGCCACGAACTTTCGTTTTCATAAATAATTTTACCGAGGCAAAAAGATATGAAACAGACGAAGTCATTTTATTGAAATTTATTCCAATCCATCATGAATAAAAGAAACTGTTTGTGTTCTTTGACGCCATAATAGAAATCGCATTTTGCGTTCATTAATGACGGAGAGCAAAGGGGCGTGTTTATTTATTGGCGTAGACAGATCGTCTGAGTCTGTTTGACACGCAGACAAACCAAACCACGTGACAGCGTTACTTCAATTTATGGCTTTTTATACATATTAATAATAACCTACTTTTAATAAACCATTAACGCCAAAGTCGCCTTTTATCAATAATACTTCGCAGACTATTAGTCTAGAAATCATTGTTGATAAAATCATATCTAATCTTATCTACATGTCATGAAATCAAATGGGGAATTAATTAAAAAAAATTTACACTTTTTTTCTTGACATTCCACAAAAAAACTACTTTCAAGTCCTTGAAAATAAGAACCCTACAATATCAACCGAACGCTTGATACGTGCTACTATCGATGGAATATAAAAGAAACAAATACTTAAAAATAGTGTTTTGTTAAAAAATAAATGTATGTTAAAAATAATTCCTGTGTGAGTTGATGATTAATTTTTAAAGTGCTCCTAAAAAGGAATTCTAAACATTAACAGGTCAATACTAGCCGGATTTTTTAATTGGTTATTATTGATAACTAGAAAATCACCCGTCTTGGTCTGACTGGTGCAAATTGCCTCTTCATTCGAGAGATTTACCGTCAAATTAAAATTAATCAAAACAAAGCACTACTCTGCTTCTCAAACGTTGCCAAAAATAGTATCAAATTATATCATCACGATTGCAATAAATAATCAGATACATCGTGGCGTCCAAACTATATCACGCGCATGATATACCACTGGCGTGATTTACTACTTTTTATTAAAAAACGGAAATTAATTTGAAATATATGATTAATATAATTTAAAATTTCTCGGGAACTATTGATCATAGCGACATAAATTTTATACCAATCGATAGCAAATTTTATTTCACTATTTTAGAGCTATTAAATTTGAAATTAGAACGACAATTACTTTTTTAAATTTAAATTTACTGAAATTTCGGTGCTCTAACAATGAAATAATGCTGTTTAACGTCTCGCAATGCTATGGCGCGAATTTTATTGTTGGTGACGTCAGAGCGTTGCCGAATCAGTGAGAGACAGATCTGGGCTATTATATTAGTAATTGTTAGGAAATTCTGCATTTTAAGCTACGAAGCTTGCATCTTTTCTAAATTGTCTCTCGTACCTTTACTCTAAAATTCGAAGCATTCTTTCTTTAAGGTTTTTATGTAATTTCTTTGAGCTAGTCACTTCACTTGACATCCATATTAGCAGCTATTTAATCGGAATCGTATGACGTTGTCTATTCGATTCCCGCAGATGATATGTAGATCTACTGATTATTAGCAGAGTATATATACTTGTCTCTACTATGTCATTTCTGTACGGTCTGTAGGTCCTCTACTTCAGTGCCATGTAAGCTGTTGCTGGAACTGTACAATAAGATGTAGGACAAGTATCAACCCTGTTAAATGAAAAAGTGGTAATCTGTAAATATGTTCTTAAATGTGGTCGTCCAAATACATGTCTCTTTTAACTTATATGTTTCGTCATTCCTGAAATAATAAGAAACGCTCTATCTCATAAAATTTCCACTGCAATAAGCCAGGATGCTTTTAACTTATTATCCAGCAGCTCTTCATAACCAGTGTTATTCAAGCTGCCTGTCTCTACTACAAGGATTATAGTTTTTACGAATCTAAATAAGAATGAGACTAACAAGTGATATTGGCAAACTCGCTTCCTGTGCCTAACAGTAATAACTGTGATTGATATCAGCAATACATTGCTATTATTCATAATAACCGAATTTCTTATACTTTAACCATAATATCTACAAACAGCTCTTCAGAAAATCATTTTAAGAATAACAAAAGGACTCCCATAAGAATTTATTGCTTTATCCCTTTGAGTGACCGTCAATACCAATCATACTGTGTTTGAAAGTGAAACAAAAAATTAAATTTATTCTATGACACACTCAAGCAAAAGTCCCGAAAATACTTCAACATTTTGCACGAAAAGAATTACTCTTTTAGTGCTTTTTCGTGGGAGCTACTGCATTCTATTTCGTGTGCATATGAATGGTAAAACCTATTTATTAATATGTTTAAATAGTTCCATTCCCTTAAATTTCCTGTTTTTACTCCTTCTGTTTTGTCTTTTCGAATATAGATGGCGCCATGGTTCTAGTGTCTCTTTAAAAACTTTACTGATTATTTATTTTACAGGAAAGTTAGCGTGGAATTGTGATAGCGTAAGTACATTTTTTTTCTCTATTCTGGGCATGGGGTAATTTTATTTTTATGATGGCTACTAGTAACAGCCAGATGGCTAATATTTTTAAATCAATCTTATTAGCGTCTTTATTTTTGTGTTTGGTTTTCCTCTTTCTTTTAAAATAATGCTTTTTAGATGTACAGATCTCCTTTGTCCTTTGTTTGGAAATTTCGGGCTAAGAGAAAGTACATTTGGCGTACTGCAAGTTTCTTACAGAAAAATTTCCCAATTACTTTGAATCCATTTCGAATAAAGTCCTTAGCCCTTGAAAAAATGGACTAGAATGGATTCCTTGTTTTTTTTTTTTTCGATTCCCTCTGAGTTTATCTTTGGTTTTTTGGCTTTCTTTGAGTGATATTTATTTGCAATGGTAAAAACTAGATATAAATCTGTCTTCTTTAACTGTGTGGGTGTAAGCAACAGTACTTCCTTTATGGCTAGCATACCAACTCATGGCAAAAATATGCTGGTTTCTCGAAATACATATTATTATTATTGATAAAGTCTTTATATATATATATATATCAATATCATGAAAGTCAAATAATATTAAAATAAAATGGAGAGACTGTAGTAAATCGGTAAAAGCGTATAGATGCTCATCAGGGTAAGTAAAATCTATACGAACCGTTAAAATTAGTGAAATCATAATGTTTTCTGCGAACAGTGTTGGCATATAGCTAAAAAACACTGTCCTTTACCCCGAACATTATGACAAACCAAGAATTTGAATGAAATACAAATAAAAGAAATGAAATTACTAACCTAAAACTGAGAGATGCTACCAACGGGAGACGCGACAAAGGGAATAAGTGAACGCGTCATGTAGTAACCGGATGTTTACGAAGATATCAAGTTACTTCTGAGGTTGGGGGAGTTTCGATGAAGATTAGGAAATCGATGGAAAAAAAAGGATGAAGGCGAACTACTTTGAGGAAACGATGAAGATTAAAGAAATGACGAAAAAAAGAAAGGAGTGTATTTAAAAATTAATGTGTAATATAAGGTGTCTATAAAAATTAAGGGATGATGATAAAAAGGAAAGGAGTGTGTTTAAAAATTAAGGTGTAAATAAAAATTAAGGTGTAAATAAAAATTAAGGTGTAAATAAAAATTAAGGTGTAAATAAAAAGGAAAGGAGTGTATTTAAAAATTAAGGTGCAAATAAAATTAATGAAAGATGATAAGAAAGGAAATGAGTGTATTTAAAAATAGTGTAACTAGTGTAGTTAAAAATTAAGGTGGAAACGGTAAGTGTGAAATAATCTCTGAATTTGAAATCCGTTAATAAACGACTTAAAGATGCGTTTTCGAGGTAATCACATTAGACCTGTCTGGCTTGAGAGACCCTACCACAGTATTAGAACTGCGCCAGCATAGCTCTAATATGCAATCCTGTACTTACATCTTAAAGCCATTAATTAAAGGTTCGTAGAAGGAGGTAGGAATTTCATTACTATTAAGGTTATTTATAAGGTGTTGAATTTGTTTCTTGATTGAATTTTTATCGCTGCAGGTTTTGTTAATTCTTATGAGTTGATTAATGATAGTGTTTTTGTAGATTTTAGAAGATATATTAGAGTTCCAAAAAATATATCTATTGACATTGAATTTAAACTCGTTTCTTTTGTCATAAATATCAATTTTTAAAGTATTTTGATTATCAATAATTAAGTCCAGAAAAATAACTGGATCTTGATAGCTATTGGTTTGTATTAATTTAAGTTCATTTGGATATAGAGTATTTTTAGTTGTATTGAAATCTTTATGATTAAAAATAATGAGGTCATCAATGAATCTAAAGACTGAATTCGAATTAATAGCGATATTCCGTTCAAAAAAGTGTAGAAATAAATTGGCAAGAAGAGAAGAATAGTTGGTCCCTTGTGGGATGCCTTTAATTTGCTGAAAGATATTTTCCCCGTTGAAAATAAAGTTATTGTAAATACAGTAATTTGTAAGATCTTTCCACAATGTTATTGGGATGTTAAGTAAGTTTTTTAGGTCGTAGAAATAGTTCATTAAGACTTCTTGTAGTTTATCTAATGGGATGCTTGTGAAGAGGTCTTGAAAATCATAGGTTTCTATTGTATCTATTTTATTATTTTTAAGGAATTTGATAACTTTATTATTGTTTTTAATTATCCAGGTAAAATTTTCTTCTTCAATAAACTTGAGGATAATGTTCAGATATTTGGAGAAGATTATTCCAGGTTTATACATATAGGTGTTCGTACCGCAAGTAATGTATCTAAATTTAATAGGCTGTTTATGGAACTTAGGATAGATGACAATATACGGAAGGTTGTTATTTACATTGTGGCATCCAATTTTTTTGTTTAAGGCTAAGATTTTTTTCTTAATAGTGATGATATTGGTAATAGTATAAACCTGGAATAATCTTCTCCAAATATCTGAACATTATCCTCAAGTTTATTGAAGACGAAAATTTTACCTGGATAATTAAAAACAATAATAAAGTTATCGAATTCCTTAAAAATAATAAAATAGATACAATAGAAACCTATGATTTTCAAGACCTCTTCACAAGCATCCCATTAGATAAATTACAAGAAGTCTTAATGAACTATTTCTACGACCTAAAAAACTTACTTAACATCCCAATAACATTGTGGAAAGATCTTACAAATTACTGTATTTACAATAACTTTATTTTCAACGGGGAAAATATCTTTCAGCAAATTAAAGGCATCCCACAAGGGACCAACTATTCTTCTCTTCTTGCCAATTTATTTCTACACTTTTTTGAACGGAATATCGCTATTAATTCGAATTCAGTCTTTAGATTCATTGATGACCTCATTATTTTACCATAAAGATTTCAATACAACTAAAAGTACTCTATATCCAAATGAACTTAAATTAATACAAACCAATAGCTATCAAGATCCAGTTATTTTTCTGGACTTAATTATTGATAATCAAAATACTTTAAAAATTGATATTTATGACAAAAGAAACGAGTTTAAATTCAATGTCAATAGATATATTTTTTGGAACTCTAATATATCTTCTAAAATCTACAAAAACACTATCATTAATCAACTCATAAGAATTAACAAAACCTGCAGCGATAAAAATTCAATCAAGAAACAAATTCAACACCTTATAAATAACCTTAATAGTAATGAAATTCCTACCTCCTTCTACGAACCTTTAATTAATGGCTTTAAGATGTAAGTACAGGATTGCATATTAGAGCTATGCTGGCGCAGTTCTAATACTGTGGTAGGGTCTCTCAAGCCAGACAGGTCTAATGTGATTACCTCGAAAACGCATCTTTAAGTCGTTTATTAACGGATTTCAAATTCAGAGATTATTTCACACTTACCGTTTCCACCTTAATTTTTAACTACACTAGTTACACTATTTTTAAATACACTCATTTCCTTTCTTATCATCTTTCATTAATTTTATTTGCACCTTAATTTTTAAATACACTCCTTTCCTTTTTATTTACACCTTAATTTTTATTTACACCTTAATTTTTAAACACACTCCTTTCCTTTTTATCATCATCCCTTAATTTTTATAGACACCTTATATTACACATTAATTTTTAGATACACTCCTTTCTCTTTTTCGTCATTTCTTTAATCTTCATCGTTTCCTCAAAGTAGTTCGCCTTCATCCTTTTTTTTCCATCGATTTCCTAATCTTCATCGAAACTCCCCCAACCTCAGAAGTAACTTGATATCTTCGTAAACATCCGGTTACTACATGACGCGTTCACTTATTCCCTTTGTCGCGTCTCCCGTTGGTAGCATCTCTCAGTTTTAGGTTAGTAATTTCATTTCTTTTATTTGTATTTCATTCAAATTCTTGGTTTGTCATAATGTTCGGGGTAAAGGACAGTGTTTTTTAGCTATATGCCAACACTGTTCGCAGAAAACATTATGATTTCACTAATTTTAACGGTTCGTATAGATTTTACTTACCCTGATGAGCATCTATACGCTTTTACCAATTTACTACAGTCTCTCCATTTTATTTTAATATTATTTGACTTTCATGATATTGATATATTCTCCACAAATCTTCTTGAATTGCAGCATTTTTGCGCATTCGTTGCGTTTGTGTTATATTTTTCTACTTTATTTTATCTTCCCCTTTTATATATATATTCCACTTTCGGCTTTTTCTTACCGCAGATTGTTTTCTTGACATTTTGTTTTTTGAATGTTTATTTTGTACATGTTGCTTTTACATTTCTGCTATGTTTGTTTCGTATTTGTTATATATATATATATATATATATATATATATATATTACTATTTAAACAACGCAGGTAACTTTGAACTTGATATGAGTTACGACTGGATATTTGTCACGAACTGAAGAATTTTCTGTGTTCTTTCTGCCTAGAGAGTAAATAATGAGATTTTACTGATTTCCAGAAAAAAGTTTGATAAATAGTGACGACTCGCCACTAAAGTGTTATTTATTCTACCGGCTGAATTTTGTCAATGCAAAATTATAGTTTAGTATAATAAAAGAAGATATTTGTAAATGCGTGTCTTATTGGAACTAGAAAACTGAAGGAAATTCGATCCTCTAGTTTGAAATATAGTAGCATGATAATGTTTTGACCTTGGTTCGTCTGTCTGTATAATAGTATTAAAAATTTACTGTTAATTATAACAACTATAACGAGCATACACGAAAAATGTAATCCTCGTAACGCTTATGTGTTTAAATGCAGCAAATAAAGAAGCAATGAAAAGCTTTGTAGTAAAATATACTTGAAAATAAATTTAAAAATTTGTTAAAATTAGAGAATAATTGTAAGAAAATAAAATAGATATAGATGAAAAGTCAGCTTTTCTAATTTTAAAGTTATGTAGTAAGAGATTCCGAAGTTATTGAGGGAAAACTTTACATTTTGATAAATTTGCAATTAAAATTATGAAAACCTTTTCTCAGTGAGCGCTTATTCCCCAAGAAGTAAATACTATCAATATCTGGTAGCTCTACGTCCAACAGTTTGCCATGCAGATTGTTTTGAATGGTGTTTCCATCATGCATTTCAAATCACGAAATTTGCAGATAGTCTCCATTATAGAAACATTATCATGCAAATAAACAAAATTTGAATTACTCATCTGGCATCAATAAACTCTGACGTTGTTTCTGACATAAAGATTATCATCTTGATTTTAAGAAGACGCTGAAATGGCACAGCAATTTAGATGCTCTTATCACTTAAAATGATGAATTGATCGATATGTTAGATCAAACCTCCATTTCGGAACCACACGCAGTTTATTTCGGTCTTACCTTCTTCTTATTACTATCTTACAATAAGGGACCGTTGTCGACACATGGGGACGATGGCATGAAATCTTTTGAGGTGGTACAATTTATTTACTTCAAATATTTAGATAATTGTCCAATTTTAGACAAAAGCCGTTAATGCGAAGAAGCAGTTTTCATTACTCGACTCTTCATCACTATGTCTTGATATAACGAACAAAACACTGCTATATTTACGAAATTATGTTAGCGAGCCAGTTTATGTAAAATGAAAATATTCTGTATGCGGAAAATGGAGATCCTTGACTCACATGGGTATTTGACCCTGGATGATTTCCCCAATTTTTGAGACAAACGGCTATTGGATGTATCCCTGCTTGGCCTTAGGTCAGACGGTGTATTAGAAGTAATTGCAATTCCTATCTGGAGCAACGAATGGTAAGAGAATATACATTCTATAAGTTCCAGAGTAATTTTTCCATTTTTTCCACCAGATAAACTTGACTCGAAAGAATACAGTATGATTTTAAGAAGCATGCTACAAGATAATAAAGCATTCTTAAAATTCGTGGAATAAGAAAAAAAAAAGCAGTTTTCTTTTGTTTCCCGAATAAGATTAATAAAGAGATGATCCACACCATTCCGCTTTTAGCCCATCCATGCAGGTGGGTCATTCAAGGGACCATTCCACGCAAACCACAAACTTGTGACCTCAGAGCTCTCTGCTCCCACTGAACCCACTTTCCCCCGCATGAAGCCTTCAGCACACGCACCCATGGGACATTATTGCACGCACCGATGGGACATTATCACACGCACCCATGGGACATTATCACACTTTTAAAATGGGAAGAGGGGTGGTAGAAAGGATACCACTAATTAAGAAACACTGAAAATTTGTTAACAGAAAAAATTGACAGTTAACCCATTTTTTTCTCTTTGGTTTCACTTTTGAAATCCTCAAAAAAATTTGTTTCCTTTTTTATTTTCAATTTTTATTTTTGCAAGTGAATTATGAAACACTTCTTGACGAGTAAAAGTTGTCTCTTTCGATCCCTAGATGTATCTGTTCTTCCTTCTCTTCCCTATCAAATAACTACTAAATAACCACGTTTCGCTTTATAAGTACCAACTGATTTCCAAATGATAATAAGCAGTCTAAATCTTTTACTTTATAAAAATGTATCATACTAACCTTTTCAGCTTTCTTATAAATAGAGCCAAAGACAGTAACAAAGTAATCAAGACAGTAGTACAAAATAAAAATTATTGTTTATATCGATTTTTGAACGCTTTTATATGAAATTCTTAGTTACAATATATCAGCTCACAAACAAATTCACAAGATGCAGTAATAGGTATTGCAATTTCCCATTAGGCAAGAGCGTATTGGGTTTTTGGAATAGAAAGTTATATTCTCCCAATATACGAAAGGACACGAAGGAAAGACATGCATTTCACTTTAAAAAAATCTACACAAATTTTCATTTACAGCTGACAGGCGAAACAATATGGTAAATTAACTCCTACCGGTCTGTAATCTGCAATTTTTCAGGATACTCTATGATTATCTGCGCATTATTCCAGATAATTGCTTACACATACAAGTATAATGCAAAAACATTTAATAAGCAAAAATGACGAAGTATTGACCTAATTGGGCTTAGGGCCGTTTTGAAAGTCAGCCTTCTTTTTTTAAAATTAACAAAATTGTATTCAAAATTTATTAAAATGTTGTTTATTATAAGTCCCTGATTTTTTTTCCGATTAACAAAAGTGTTTTCAAAATTTGTTAAGACATTGTTTCGTTAAATTCCTCGTATTTTTTTATTAACAAAATTGCATTCAAAATTTATTAAAACGCTTATATTAATTTCTTGTCTTTTTATGATTAACAAAATTGTATTCAAAATTTATCAGAATATTCTTTATTTTAATTCCTCACATGTTTTTTTATCAGACCAATTTTATTAAAAGTTGTCAAAACATTTTTATTTTTAGGAAGGGTAAATGTAAATTTTTCTAATTAAATCATACAAGTTCTCTGCAAATATTAGATATACGGTCATATTTAAATATAGATAAACACTTAGCGCCCTCTGGTGGAATGCAGTCTTAATAGCCGAAAGGTTGCAATATTTGTATGATCCACTGTGAGGAAGTTTTCGCACATCTTTTCTTCGTTCTCTGATCGCAATCTGTTGAATTTCAGTCTGATTTAGATTGTTCCTCTGGTGAAATCTCTGGTGCTGTTGATGATTATTAATAGGAACGGTGAGGAACGACGGATTTAGATGTTTTTCGCAACAAGGGTCGTTTTTCCATCTGGGCCTGTTGTGACCTTGTGGCCACTTGACGGAGCTGGGTTGAGAAATCCCACGGGAAACCCCTTGTTTCCGAATACAGGAACTCCGGATACAAAAAGTGATTTCGGGATATCACGCTCCGGTTTCTGAAGTGTAGCAGAACGTTTTGATGGATTGAAGTCACTTGCTAACTGGGATCTAGACGAAGGGTCACTAATAGCAACATCACTCGAGACGATGCGAAAATGTTGGCAGCCCACAAGCGCTGCCAGCAACCACAAAGTAGCAAGCATTTCTTAGATTCCTGAAAGAAAAACAACAATATGCAGTTTATTGAAAAAGACCGATTTCGTAATAGATGGTTTTGCGGAAATATTTAAAATTTTAGGCATATTACTGAAAATCAAGGAAAAGTTCGAAATATTCATTTTGAGGTGGTCACTTCATTATTTGCCATTAATATGAACACTCTATGACGAAGGGAATTAACGTATCTTGGAATTCCTTGGACTCAGAACAGAACAAAACAAAAAAAATTAAAACCCTTTTTTGGCTTGGATAGAAAAATATGAAGGAGTACTAATATATTCCCTTTAGCATCGGGGAATTTATGACGTAATTTCAAATTTAATATCAGCGAAAAAAAGATCAAGCACTCTCGTAAATAAGATGCATGCAAGAGTTTTATTTCAAGATCCTAGATCGTAGTTTAGCCCATTGCCTATTTCAGTTTTTAGGTTTAGTTATATTAACGTCCTGTTTTGAAGCAACAGGAGGCTATTTTTGAGAAGCACCTCGTAATTTTGACCGCAGTCGACACGAGGAAGAGGACGACACTTGAGCCCCACTCCAAACTTCCGCAATAATACAGGGGGGACGGCGTTTGACACTCCCCCCATCGCCTATTTCGATAGCCATATTGTGTAAAATCTATTTATACAAGCTTATCATTTATTCTACTATATTTATACTTCAAAGAAGTAAAAATGAAAGTTTGCTTATCTCCAATCCAAATGACGACATGCTGTCTGAGATTCAACAACTTTTGTTACTTGTTGACATGGAGATTATGTTGTGCACAAAATAGATCATGTACTCAGCAGATATAATGATACATTAATCTATTTCA
>BGPR01048855.1:0-11448 GCA_013235015.1 Araneus ventricosus
TGAAATAGATTAATGTATCATTATATCTGCTGAGTACATGATCTATTTTGTGCACAACATAATCTCCATGTCAACAAGTAACAAAAGTTGTTGAATCTCAGACAGCATGTCGTCATTTGGATTGGAGATAAGCAAACTTTCATTTTTACTTCTTTGAAGTATAAATATAGTAGAATAAATGATAAGCTTGTATAAATAGATTTTACACAATATGGCTATCGAAATAGGCGATGGGGGGAGTGTCAAACGCCGTCCCCCCTGTATTATTGCGGAAGTTTGGAGTGGGGCTCAAGTGTCGTCCTCTTCCTCGTGTCGACTGCGGTCAAAATTACGAGGTGCTTCTCAAAAATAGCCTCCTGTTGCTTCAAAACAGGACGTTAATATAACTAAACCTAAAAACTGAAATAGGCAATGGGCTAAACTACGATCTAGGATCTTGAAATAAAACTCTTGCATGCATCTTATTTACGAGAGTGCTTGATCTTTTTTTCGCTGATATTAAATTTGAAATTACGTCATAAATTCCCCGATGCTAAAGGGAATATATTAGTACTCCTTCATATTTTTCTATCCAAGCCAAAAAAGGGTTTTAATTTTTTTTGTTTTGTTCTGTTCTGAGTCCAAGGAATTCCAAGATACGTTAATTCCCTTCGTCATAGAGTGTTCATATTAATGGCAAATAATGAAGTGACCACCTCAAAATGAATATTTCGAACTTTTCCTTGATTTTCAGTAATATGCCTAAAATTTTAAATATTTCCGCAAAACCATCTATTACGAAATCGGTCTTTTTCAATAAACTGCATATTGTTGTTTTTCTTTCAGGAATCTAAGAAATGCTTGCTACTTTGTGGTTGCTGGCAGCGCTTGTGGGCTGCCAACATTTTCGCATCGTCTCGAGTGATGTTGCTATTAGTGACCCTTCGTCTAGATCCCAGTTAGCAAGTGACTTCAATCCATCAAAACGTTCTGCTACACTTCAGAAACCGGAGCGTGATATCCCGAAATCACTTTTTGTATCCGGAGTTCCTGTATTCGGAAACAAGGGGTTTCCCGTGGGATTTCTCAACCCAGCTCCGTCAAGTGGCCACAAGGTCACAACAGGCCCAGATGGAAAAACGACCCTTGTTGCGAAAAACATCTAAATCCGTCGTTCCTCACCGTTCCTATTAATAATCATCAACAGCACCAGAGATTTCACCAGAGGAACAATCTAAATCAGACTGAAATTCAACAGATTGCGATCAGAGAACGAAGAAAAGATGTGCGAAAACTTCCTCACAGTGGATCATACAAATATTGCAACCTTTCGGCTATTAAGACTGCATTCCACCAGAGGGCGCTAAGTGTTTATCTATATTTAAATATGACCGTATATCTAATATTTGCAGAGAACTTGTATGATTTAATTAGAAAAATTTACATTTACCCTTCCTAAAAATAAAAATGTTTTGACAACTTTTAATAAAATTGGTCTGATAAAAAAACATGTGAGGAATTAAAATAAAGAATATTCTGATAAATTTTGAATACAATTTTGTTAATCATAAAAAGACAAGAAATTAATATAAGCGTTTTAATAAATTTTGAATGCAATTTTGTTAATAAAAAAATACGAGGAATTTAACGAAACAATGTCTTAACAAATTTTGAAAACACTTTTGTTAATCGGAAAAAAAATCAGGGACTTATAATAAACAACATTTTAATAAATTTTGAATACAATTTTGTTAATTTTAAAAAAAGAAGGCTGACTTTCAAAACGGCCCTAAGCCCAATTAGGTCAATACTTCGTCATTTTTGCTTATTAAATGTTTTTGCATTATACTTGTATGTGTAAGCAATTATCTGGAATAATGCGCAGATAATCATAGAGTATCCTGAAAAATTGCAGATTACAGACCGGTAGGAGTTAATTTACCATATTGTTTCGCCTGTCAGCTGTAAATGAAAATTTGTGTAGATTTTTTTAAAGTGAAATGCATGTCTTTCCTTCGTGTCCTTTCGTATATTGGGAGAATATAACTTTCTATTCCAAAAACCCAATACGCTCTTGCCTAATGGGAAATTGCAATACCTATTACTGCATCTTGTGAATTTGTTTGTGAGCTGATATATTGTAACTAAGAATTTCATATAAAAGCGTTCAAAAATCGATATAAACAATAATTTTTATTTTGTACTACTGTCTTGATTACTTTGTTACTGTCTTTGGCTCTATTTATAAGAAAGCTGAAAAGGTTAGTATGATACATTTTTATAAAGTAAAAGATTTAGACTGCTTATTATCATTTGGAAATCAGTTGGTACTTATAAAGCGAAACGTGGTTATTTAGTAGTTATTTGATAGGGAAGAGAAGGAAGAACAGATACATCTAGGGATCGAAAGAGACAACTTTTACTCGTCAAGAAGTGTTTCATAATTCACTTGCAAAAATAAAAATTGAAAATAAAAAAGGAAACAAATTTTTTTGAGGATTTCAAAAGTGAAACCAAAGAGAAAAAAATGGGTTAACTGTCAATTTTTTCTGTTAACAAATTTTCAGTGTTTCTTAATTAGTGGTATCCTTTCTACCACCCCTCTTCCCATTTTAAAAGTGTGATAATGTCCCATGGGTGCGTGTGATAATGTCCCATCGGTGCGTGCAATAATGTCCCATGGGTGCGTGTGCTGAAGGCTTCATGCGGGGGAAAGTGGGTTCAGTGGGAGCAGAGAGCTCTGAGGTCACAAGTTTGTGGTTTGCGTGGAATGGTCCCTTGAATGACCCACCTGCATGGATGGGCTAAAAGCGGAATGGTGTGGATCATCTCTTTATTAATCTTATTCGGGAAACAAAAGAAAACTGCTTTTTTTTTTCTTATTCCACGAATTTTAAGAATGCTTTATTATCTTGTAGCATGCTTCTTAAAATCATACTGTATTCTTTCGAGTCAAGTTTATCTGGTGGAAAAAATGGAAAAATTACTCTGGAACTTATAGAATGTATATTCTCTTACCATTCGTTGCTCCAGATAGGAATTGCAATTACTTCTAATACACCGTCTGACCTAAGGCCAAGCAGGGATACATCCAATAGCCGTTTGTCTCAAAAATTGGGGAAATCATCCAGGGTCAAATACCCATGTGAGTCAAGGATCTCCATTTTCCGCATACAGAATATTTTCATTTTACATAAACTGGCTCGCTAACATAATTTCGTAAATATAGCAGTGTTTTGTTCGTTATATCAAGACATAGTGATGAAGAGTCGAGTAATGAAAACTGCTTCTTCGCATTAACGGCTTTTGTCTAAAATTGGACAATTATCTAAATATTTGAAGTAAATAAATTGTACCACCTCAAAAGATTTCATGCCATCGTCCCCATGTGTCGACAACGGTCCCTTATTGTAAGATAGTAATAAGAAGAAGGTAAGACCGAAATAAACTGCGTGTGGTTCCGAAATGGAGGTTTGATCTAACATATCGATCAATTCATCATTTTAAGTGATAAGAGCATCTAAATTGCTGTGCCATTTCAGCGTCTTCTTAAAATCAAGATGATAATCTTTATGTCAGAAACAACGTCAGAGTTTATTGATGCCAGATGAGTAATTCAAATTTTGTTTATTTGCATGATAATGTTTCTATAATGGAGACTATCTGCAAATTTCGTGATTTGAAATGCATGATGGAAACACCATTCAAAACAATCTGCATGGCAAACTGTTGGACGTAGAGCTACCAGATATTGATAGTATTTACTTCTTGGGGAATAAGCGCTCACTGAGAAAAGGTTTTCATAATTTTAATTGCAAATTTATCAAAATGTAAAGTTTTCCCTCAATAACTTCGGAATCTCTTACTACATAACTTTAAAATTAGAAAAGCTGACTTTTCATCTATATCTATTTTATTTTCTTACAATTATTCTCTAATTTTAACAAATTTTTAAATTTATTTTCAAGTATATTTTACTACAAAGCTTTTCATTGCTTCTTTATTTGCTGCATTTAAACACATAAGCGTTACGAGGATTACATTTTTCGTGTATGCTCGTTATAGTTGTTATAATTAACAGTAAATTTTTAATACTATTATACAGACAGACGAACCAAGGTCAAAACATTATCATGCTACTATATTTCAAACTAGAGGATCGAATTTCCTTCAGTTTTCTAGTTCCAATAAGACACGCATTTACAAATATCTTCTTTTATTATACTAAACTATAATTTTGCATTGACAAAATTCAGCCGGTAGAATAAATAACACTTTAGTGGCGAGTCGTCACTATTTATCAAACTTTTTTCTGGAAATCAGTAAAATCTCATTATTTACTCTCTAGGCAGAAAGAACACAGAAAATTCTTCAGTTCGTGACAAATATCCAGTCGTAACTCATATCAAGTTCAAAGTTACCTGCGTTGTTTAAATAGTAATATATATATATATATATATATATATATATATATAACAAATACGAAACAAACATAGCAGAAATGTAAAAGCAACATGTACAAAATAAACATTCAAAAAACAAAATGTCAAGAAAACAATCTGCGGTAAGAAAAAGCCGAAAGTGGAATATATATATAAAAGGGGAAGATAAAATAAAGTAGAAAAATATAACACAAACGCAACGAATGCGCAAAAATGCTGCAATTCAAGAAGATTTGTGGAGAATATATCAATATCATGAAAGTCAAATAATATTAAAATAAAATGGAGAGACTGTAGTAAATTGGTAAAAGCGTATAGATGCTCATCAGGGTAAGTAAAATCTATACGAACCGTTAAAATTAGTGAAATCATAATGTTTTCTGCGAACAGTGTTGGCATATAGCTAAAAAACACTGTCCTTTACCCCGAACATTATGACAAACCAAGAATTTGAATGAAATACAAATAAAAGAAATGAAATTACTAACCTAAAACTGAGAGATGCTACCAACGGGAGACGCGACAAAGGGAATAAGTGAACGCGTCATGTAGTAACCGGATGTTTACGAAGATATCAAGTTACTTCTGAGGTTGGGGGAGTTTCGATGAAGATTAGGAAATCGATGGAAAAAAAAGGATGAAGGCGAACTACTTTGAGGAAACGATGAAGATTAAAGAAATGACGAAAAAGAGAAAGGAGTGTATCTAAAAATTAATGTGTAATATAAGGTGTCTATAAAAATTAAGGGATGATGATAAAAAGGAAAGGAGTGTGTTTAAAAATTAAGGTGTAAATAAAAATTAAGGTGTAAATAAAAAGGAAAGGAGTGTATTTAAAAATTAAGGTGCAAATAAAATTAATGAAAGATGATAAGAAAGGAAATGAGTGTATTTAAAAATAGTGTAACTAGTGTAGTTAAAAATTAAGGTGGAAACGGTAAGTGTGAAATAATCTCTGAATTTGAAATCCGTTAATAAACGACTTAAAGATGCGTTTTCGAGGTAATCACATTAGACCTGTCTGGCTTGAGAGACCCTACCACAGTATTAGAACTGCGCCAGCATAGCTCTAATATGCAATCCTGTACTTACATCTTAAAGCCATTAATTAAAGGTTCGTAGAAGGAGGTAGGAATTTCATTACTATTAAGGTTATTTATAAGGTGTTGAATTTGTTTCTTGATTGAATTTTTATCGCTGCAGGTTTTGTTAATTCTTATGAGTTGATTAATGATAGTGTTTTTGTAGATTTTAGAAGATATATTAGAGTTCCAAAAAATATATCTATTGACATTGAATTTAAACTCGTTTCTTTTGTCATAAATATCAATTTTTAAAGTATTTTGATTATCAATAATTAAGTCCAGAAAAATAACTGGATCTTGATAGCTATTGGTTTGTATTAATTTAAGTTCATTTGGATATAGAGTACTTTTAGTTGTATTGAAATCTTTATGGTAAAATAATGAGGTCATCAATGAATCTAAAGACTGAATTCGAATTAATAGCGATATTCCGTTCAAAAAAGTGTAGAAATAAATTGGCAAGAAGAGAAGAATAGTTGGTCCCTTGTGGGATGCCTTTAATTTGCTGAAAGATATTTTCCCCGTTGAAAATAAAGTTATTGTAAATACAGTAATTTGTAAGATCTTTCCACAATGTTATTGGGATGTTAAGTAAGTTTTTTAGGTCGTAGAAATAGTTCATTAAGACTTCTTGTAGTTTATCTAATGGGATGCTTGTGAAGAGGTCTTGAAAATCATAGGTTTCTATTGTATCTATTTTATTATTTTTAAGGAATTTGATAACTTTATTATTGTTTTTAATTATCCAGGTAAAATTTTCTTCTTCAATAAACTTGAGGATAATGTTCAGATATTTGGAGAAGATTATTCCAGGTTTATACTATTACCAATATCATCACTATTAAGAAAAAAATCTTAGCCTTAAACAAAAAAATTGGATGCCACAATGTAAATAACAACCTTCCGTATATTGTCATCTATCCTAAGTTCCATAAACAGCCTATTAAATTTAGATACATTACTTGCGGTACGAACACCTATATGTATAAACCTGGAATAATCTTCTCCAAATATCTGAACATTATCCTCAAGTTTATTGAAGAAGAAAATTTTACCTGGATAATTAAAAACAATAATAAAGTTATCAAATTCCTTAAAAATAATAAAATAGATACAATAGAAACCTATGATTTTCAAGACCTCTTCACAAGCATCCCATTAGATAAACTACAAGAAGTCTTAATGAACTATTTCTACGACCTAAAAAACTTACTTAACATCCCAATAACATTGTGGAAAGATCTTACAAATTACTGTATTTACAATAACTTTATTTTCAACGGGGAAAATATCTTTCAGCAAATTAAAGGCATCCCACAAGGGACCAACTATTCTTCTCTTCTTGCCAATTTATTTCTACACTTTTTTGAACGGAATATCGCTATTAATTCGAATTCAGTCTTTAGATTCATTGATGACCTCATTATTTTTAATCATAAAGATTTCAATACAACTAAAAATACTCTATATCCAAATGAACTTAAATTAATACAAACCAATAGCTATCAAGATCCAGTTATTTTTCTGGACTTAATTATTGATAATCAAAATACTTTAAAAATTGATATTTATGACAAAAGAAACGAGTTTAAATTCAATGTCAATAGATATATTTTTTGGAACTCTAATATATCTTCTAAAATCTACAAAAACACTATCATTAATCAACTCATAAGAATTAACAAAACCTGCAGCGATAAAAATTCAATCAAGAAACAAATTCAACACCTTATAAATAACCTTAATAGTAATGAAATTCCTACCTCCTTCTACGAACCTTTAATTAATGGCTTTAAGATGTAAGTACAGGATTGCATATTAGAGCTATGCTGGCGCAGTTCTAATACTGTGGTAGGGTCTCTCAAGCCAGACAGGTCTAATGTGATTACCTCGAAAACGCATCTTTAAGTCGTTTATTAACGGATTTCAAATTCAGAGATTATTTCACACTTACCGTTTCCACCTTAATTTTTAACTACACTAGTTACACTATTTTTAAATACACTCATTTCCTTTCTTATCATCTTTCATTAATTTTATTTGCACCTTAATTTTTAAATACACTCCTTTCCTTTTTATTTACACCTTAATTTTTATTTACACCTTAATTTTTATTTACACCTTAATTTTTATTTACACCTTAATTTTTAAACACACTCCTTTCCTTTTTATCATCATCCCTTAATTTTTATAGACACCTTATATTACACATTAATTTTTAAATACACTCCTTTCTTTTTTTCGTCATTTCTTTAATCTTCATCGTTTCCTCAAAGTAGTTCGCCTTCATCCTTTTTTTTCCATCGATTTCCTAATCTTCATCGAAACTCCCCCAACCTCAGAAGTAACTTGATATCTTCGTAAACATCCGGTTACTACATGACGCGTTCACTTATTCCCTTTGTCGCGTCTCCCGTTGGTAGCATCTCTCAGTTTTAGGTTAGTAATTTCATTTCTTTTATTTGTATTTCATTCAAATTCTTGGTTTGTCATAATGTTCGGGGTAAAGGACAGTGTTTTTTAGCTATATGCCAACACTGTTCGCAGAAAACATTATGATTTCACTAATTTTAACGGTTCGTATAGATTTTACTTACCCTGATGAGCATCTATACGCTTTTACCGATTTACTACAGTCTCTCCATTTTATTTTAATATTATTTGACTTTCATGATATTGATATATATATATATATAAAGACTTTATCAATAATAATAATATGTATTTCGAGAAACCAGCATATTTTTGCCATGAGTTGGTATGCTAGCCATAAAGGAAGTACTGTTGCTTACACCCACACAGTTAAAGAAGACAGATTTATATCTAGTTTTTACCATTGCAAATAAATATCACTCAAAGAAAGCCAAAAAACCAAAGATAAACTCAGAGGGAATCGAAAAAAAAAAAAACAAGGAATCCATTCTAGTCCATTTTTTCAAGGGCTAAGGACTTTATTCGAAATGGATTCAAAGTAATTGGGAAATTTTTCTGTAAGAAACTTGCAGTACGCCAAATGTACTTTCTCTTAGCCCGAAATTTCCAAACAAAGGACAAAGGAGATCTGTACATCTAAAAAGCATTATTTTAAAAGAAAGAGGAAAACCAAACACAAAAATAAAGACGCTAATAAGATTGATTTAAAAATATTAGCCATCTGGCTGTTACTAGTAGCCATCATAAAAATAAAATTACCCCATGCCCAGAATAGAGAAAAAAAATGTACTTACGCTATCACAATTCCACGCTAACTTTCCTGTAAAATAAATAATCAGTAAAGTTTTTAAAGAGACACTAGAACCATGGCGCCATCTATATTCGAAAAGACAAAACAGAAGGAGTAAAAACAGGAAATTTAAGGGAATGGAACTATTTAAACATATTAATAAATAGGTTTTACCATTCATATGCACACGAAATAGAATGCAGTAGCTCCCACGAAAAAGCACTAAAAGAGTAATTCTTTTCGTGCAAAATGTTGAAGTATTTTCGGGACTTTTGCTTGAGTGTGTCATAGAATAAATTTAATTTTTTGTTTCACTTTCAAACACAGTATGATTGGTATTGACGGTCACTCAAAGGGATAAAGCAATAAATTCTTATGGGAGTCCTTTTGTTATTCTTAAAATGATTTTCTGAAGAGCTGTTTGTAGATATTATGGTTAAAGTATAAGAAATTCGGTTATTATGAATAATAGCAATGTATTGCTGATATCAATCACAGTTATTACTGTTAGGCACAGGAAGCGAGTTTGCCAATATCACTTGTTAGTCTCATTCTTATTTAGATTCGTAAAAACTATAATCCTTGTAGTAGAGACAGGCAGCTTGAATAACACTGGTTATGAAGAGCTGCTGGATAATAAGTTAAAAGCATCCTGGCTTATTGCAGTGGAAATTTTATGAGATAGAGCGTTTCTTATTATTTCAGGAATGACGAAACATATAAGTTAAAAGAGACATGTATTTGGACGACCACATTTAAGAACATATTTACAGATTACCACTTTTTCATTTAACAGGGTTGATACTTGTCCTACATCTTATTGTACAGTTCCAGCAACAGCTTACATGGCACTGAAGTAGAGGACCTACAGACCGTACAGAAATGACATAGTAGAGACAAGTATATATACTCTGCTAATAATCAGTAGATCTACATATCATCTGCGGGAATCGAATAGACAACGTCATACGATTCCGATTAAATAGCTGCTAATATGGATGTCAAGTGAAGTGACTAGCTCAAAGAAATTACATAAAAACCTTAAAGAAAGAATGCTTCGAATTTTAGAGTAAAGGTACGAGAGACAATTTAGAAAAGATGCAAGCTTCGTAGCTTAAAATGCAGAATTTCCTAACAATTACTAATATAATAGCCCAGATCTGTCTCTCACTGATTCGGCAACGCTCTGACGTCACCAACAATAAAATTCGCGCCATAGCATTGCGAGACGTTAAACAGCATTATTTCATTGTTAGAGCACCGAAATTTCAGTAAATTTAAATTTAAAAAAGTAATTGTCGTTCTAATTTCAAATTTAATAGCTCTAAAATAGTGAAATAAAATTTGCTATCGATTGGTATAAAATTTATGTCGCTATGATCAATAGTTCCCGAGAAATTTTAAATTATATTAATCATATATTTCAAATTAATTTCCGTTTTTTAATAAAAAGTAGTAAATCACGCCAGTGGTATATCATGCGCGTGATATAGTTTGGACGCCACGATGTATCTGATTATTTATTGCAATCGTGATGATATAATTTGATACTATTTTTGGCAACGTTTGAGAAGCAGAGTAGTGCTTTGTTTTGATTAATTTTAATTTGACGGTAAATCTCTCGAATGAAGAGGCAATTTGCACCAGTCAGACCAAGACGGGTGATTTTCTAGTTATCAATAATAACCAATTAAAAAATCCGGCTAGTATTGACCTGTTAATGTTTAGAATTCCTTTTTAGGAGCACTTTAAAAATTAATCATCAACTCACACAGGAATTATTTTTAACATACATTTATTTTTTAACAAAACACTATTTTTAAGTATTTGTTTCTTTTATATTCCATCGATAGTAGCACGTATCAAGCGTTCGGTTGATATTGTAGGGTTCTTATTTTCAAGGACTTGAAAGTAGTTTTTTTGTGGAATGTCAAGAAAAAAAGTGTAAATTTTTTTTAATTAATTCCCCATTTGATTTCATGACATGTAGATAAGATTAGATATGATTTTATCAACAATGATTTCTAGACTAATAGTCTGCGAAGTATTATTGATAAAAGGCGACTTTGGCGTTAATGGTTTATTAAAAGTAGGTTATTATTAATATGTATAAAAAGCCATAAATTGAAGTAACGCTGTCACGTGGTTTGGTTTGTCTGCGTGTCAAACAGACTCAGACGATCTGTCTACGCCAATAAATAAACACGCCCCTTTGCTCTCCGTCATTAATGAACGCAAAATGCGATTTCTATTATGGCGTCAAAGAACACAAACAGTTTCTTTTATTCATGATGGATTGGAATAAATTTCAATAAAATGACTTCGTCTGTTTCATATCTTTTTGCCTCGGTAAAATTATTTATGAAAACGAAAGTTCGTGGCAATTGATTCATGGCGTTTTTCGTATATAAATTTAGCCGCGTTAGCAGTTTTACTTCTTTTTTATTATTTTCTTTCAGTATTTATTTATTTGGTATTTGTTAATGCATTTTTTTCTGTTAGTGGATTTTGCCTTACTTTTACTCGGATGAAACGAAAGTAATTGTTAAAACTAAGGTTATTATTAAATGAAGGTTAGTGTCAATTGATTCATCAGTTCTGTTTTTCATGTGTTTTTTTTAATTTCTTAAGCACTCTGCCAATGTAAATGAGATTTTCTACTATGACTTTCGTTAGTAAATCTGTGAAAATGGCATATGAGATATGTTTGGAGAGCTAA
>BGPR01048857.1:0-11447 GCA_013235015.1 Araneus ventricosus
CAGTAGAACCTCGCAAATCCGAACTAATCGTGGCTGACATCTGTTCGGATTCCGGGAAATTCAGATTATCGGAAATATTCTGTAAATACTGTTGATATACCAAAAGCATTTGATACCATATGCAATAGATACCAAATGCAGTAGGTGTTGACATACCAAATGCAGTCTTTGGGTACTCTGTGAGTACGGAAAGAGCTAGCTGCGATTCGCATCGTCAAGCAGGTTTAGTTCTTTCCGTCAGAAGAAGATAGCCGATTTTGTTCCTACTGATTAATGTGCTGTATTCATACTTAAATACCAATTCAAATGTTTCTTTTAAGTTAAAAATAAACATTAGCTTTATTTCTGATTTTTATGCTCATGTTTCTGATTCCTATCTTCATTTTTTTAATAAAAAGTTTTCAGGAAATTAAAATTATGTTTGGATTATCCAAAATTTCTGATTCCTGATGTTCGGATTTCCGAGGTTCTGCTGTATCTGTTTCTAAATTCATTTCCCTCACACCTTTACAATATGAATGTTTCCCTTGGAGGCCACATTTGATACTATTTCCTTTATTTAGAAATCGGAAAAAGCAAGCATTATTTGGCTGTTACACTGAAAGTTAATTTCATTGGTAAACCTGGAGTTTACGGTGCCGGCGTGCTTCTCGCCAATTCTTCTTGGCGCCATTCCATTAGCCGTCGCCAAATACTGTTTTCGATTTGCAGTACGCTTTTTATTGTTCTCTTGCGCATGCGTCACCTGAAAACGAGAGATTGAGCACGCAATGCCTGCGGCATTTCAAGTGTATACCGGACAAATTTTTTAAACTTAAAAAAACATCAGCAGCTTCGCTTTCAGCATAGCGGAATAATCGTAGCTTCGCTTATTCATCGAGAAACGAAACACACAGAATAGCATACACGCTACTGAACCGATATTCCATCCGAAGAATTCTAAACGAAGTTTTATTCAAATTCGAATTTATCGACCAATTGCATCGAAGAGTTGAACAAAACAGTCCAATCGAAACGTGGCGCAATATAGCCTGATAAGCAAAACACCGATGAAAGGATCAGTTTGTGCTCACGCGCGCTTGTCACTCGTTACAAGCATCCAGACGGAACCAAAACAAACGTTACTCATCGCCGTTCTTGGCGGCAAAGATTTGGCGATCCTAAGAGGAACGAAGTACGCGGGCACCGTAAACTCCAGGTTAACCATTTCATTTTGTCCATTGGATAACCTGAAGAGGGCTTCATACATCTCCCGTCATTTTATGACTATCCTGTTCATTTAAGACATAAGATCTTTGAAGAAAGCATAAGAGATTTAATGATCCATTATTTTGGAAAATATGGCTCTTTAACGTATTTAAAGATACTTGCTAATTGATTATTTACATTGAATAATTGCATAACAAATATTTTGTGAATGTTTTAGCCATTTGAATTTCTAACTTCATGATATAAATATAAGTGTTTTTATAATTGAATGATATTAATAGATTTTGAGAGAAAATTTGCGAATATTGCATTTGAATGGAAATTCTATGTGAACTACTAGACGTCTGTCCATGCCTAGAAGACGTCTAGAAAGTGCAGCGTCATATTCGTAGCAATTTAAATAATAATCATGAAACAAAATAAAAGGTTTTGATGAGCAGTGTTATATTGAGTTGAATAATAATTCTAGAGAGGTTTTCAAATTTGTCTTAAAACTACTTTTTTTAAAAAATTCCATGGTCGCTTGAGGAAGAATTTGGTTCAATTGCTCTTCACTCTTTTTTGCGGTTTTTTTTCGAATCGAATTCGAATTTCTTTATCATGAATCTTCGAATATCTTGAAATTCACGATAATGTACATGAATACAGATTCTTAAATTCGTTATCATTATCCTAATACATATTACAGTTTCAATGAAATTAGAAATGCAAAATGTTAATTACAAATATATTATAACCTCAATAATTCAGCCTTTTAACACAGATTATTGTTGATCCGGTGATTTTTTTTAAACATAAATTCTACATGTAATCCGAATCAGACTTACTTCCTCATACATCCTATAAGTTTCACTTTTCATCTCGAAGCTTCGTAAGCTATAACCCCCCAACTCTTTTTTTTGTAGTTTTAAAACGGAACCTTGATATCAGGAAACTAAACAAGCAATTCGATATAATTTCTCACTGTGTTAAATATTACTTCAGTTTGCTCTGCGGATCCCCAGCGAGAAGGCATTAAATTTATACGCCTGGTATGTACGTCTTACGATTAAAGTAAAAGATCCGTTTAGTATGATAACAGTCAGTTATTATTCATAATATCCAGGTTGATGTAATCGGTTAGAATGAATAATAGCCGGTTATTATTCATTATAAACGGGTTGTTTTAACCGGCTAGTATGAATAAAAGCCGGTTAGTATTAATAATAACCATAAATATTGTAAATAATAACCAATTAATCACATTGATCGTAACATCTATATATTCTCTCTTTTTTATCTTTAGATTAAGATTTAGATTCCTTTAAAAAATTCCTAAATGAAACAACAGCTGAAACTGCTCTCATACCTTCATCATACATATGTACGCAGGTATGATATATATACATAGATCACACATACTATTATGTATATGTATCATACATACATAAATTTGTGTGGGCCACTAGCTGATTATAAGCTAGATACCACTGATGTCACACAGAACAAGAGAGAACGAGACATCGAGCTTCCGAGGAAAGTCGAGCAATGAAGTCCTAACGACAATAGTCCCGATCATAAGCTGAACCAGAACTAATTAATATTTTTATATAGCTCATTGGAATAGCGCTTCATAAATATTGTAATAATGTAAAGTTCTTTAGCTTAATAATATAGCAATTTAGTTGAAAGAATCAACTAATTCATTTCTGTTAAACCCATATAAAGCCTGAGGATCTACAAATGTATCGTAATTTCAAGTGAAATATCATATTTGCTTATAATTTTTGTAAACGTATAAATTCTCATAGTTTCATAAACGTAAAGAAACTATCGATTTCTTGCCAATTTAAATTTTTGATGGATATGAAACATAAATATAAGGAAAATAAATAGGAAATTTTGATGGATTTTAAAATATAAATTTAAGTAGCCAATGTCCACAATTTCCAAACATCTCATTCTTTCTCAACCATATGTATTTGCCTTCTGATACTTGCGTGCGCGTACATTTTCTACACATTATATTCTCTTTTATCTCAAACGATGCTCTTGTCACTAAAAAGGAATAAAAACTGCGGAAAAAAGAAATGCCAGGTTCCATTATGGCCTTTCAATTTATATAACATTTCACCCAGGCATTGCAGTGTTGCATCCCGTGCTTGCATCAAATATGACAGACGCAAGTGTCAGAGTACTTGAATTTTTGAATTTGTTATTTCTCTTTGAAATAGTTACTCGTTCTTCTAGAAAGGCTCTGACAGGAAATTCAAAACATTTGAGAATGAAAATGCATTCACTGTACGTTTTAGTTTTGCTTATATCAGAGATGATGATGATTATCTACGATGGTAGATGGCTATTTCGAAGTTCAATATATTGGAGAAGAAATTTAGTGAAAATTCATACTTTTTGGACAGCTACTGCTATTGTTCTTTCTTTTATTTTAAATGCGTGGATAAAATAGTATGTATATGAAATTATCGGTTGAAAATTTATACAACACATCGCCTATGAGAAGGTAAAGCTTTATAATTCAGTTCCTTGAACTGTTATTTTTTATGATAAAAATAGCAACTTTAACTAAAATACTAAATTATACCATGAATTGTGATTATTATATACTAAATTATATCATGATACTAAATACATATCATAATACTAAATTATATCATGAATTGTGATTATTATATCAGGAAAAGTCTTCAGCAAATTATCACAAAAAATAATTTCAAACATTTATATCCATATAAGAATCCAAGAATCACGAAGTTATTCCGTTTCAATTTAGAATGTTTTTTAGGCTGGGGATCTTGGAATTTAGCTACTAGAAATGTTTTCCTAAAAACAACATTTTCGAAAAGGTTGAAACCAATTCAGTAAGAATTTTTAGACAGTAATTATGGAAACGGCAAATAAATATTGTTGACTATTTTTGAATTTTTAAAAACTATTTAGTTTAGTTCATTGAAAAATGTAGTTAACACATAATGCGATATATAAGCAACTGTGTTACCAATATTTAAGCAAATTCCGAACAAAAAATTATTCCAACAATGAAGATTTTATTTTTATGTATACATTCGCTTCTAGTACTCATGAATATTTTCATTCATTGACTCCTTAAGTCTCGCGCCCGTCATATTTACGTGCATCAAATTATCGCATTTTTATGCTTATAAACTAAAATTTAATTATTAATTAGCTCTATAATTTGACACAAAAATTACGTAGAATCCATAAGCATCTCAAGTATTCTATGCCTTCTTAGATGAATGTAAACGACAGTCCCTTTCCAAAACAGGAGGGGTAATCTTATTAGACCGAAAAAAATGCGAGACGTAAGGGGTTAAACTCATATTTAAACAGTTCGCTGTTTATTTCGTACACTGCTTGTGAAATGACTTAGAAATAAGTTGGAAAGGGTTAAAATTCTTTCTTATGGATAAGGGATTACTAAACGTACATGTATTTCCCAGAACATGTATTTTCCATTTTTGAGATGCTATACAAATCTGAGCATTCACATTTCTCGGCACATTACCAGAATGACCATTCCTACTGCAAATATATTTTTAATACTCTGAAAGCCACTTTGTGGAGACACGTGTACCCTTATTTATAGGGTGTATTGCACTTTATTAGGAAGAAATGAAAATATTTTTGTGTCTCCAGCAAGTCTGTAGACAGATTATAAAGATATGGAGTTGATTAGCACCTCAAAAAATTGTCTGTGAATAATTTTTAAGAAATTGAAGCCGTCTGTATGATATGCCTGAGCATTAAGCAGAATAATTTCTTTTATAATTTAGTTGTAGTTTTAAAACAATGCGTGGTGGTTACTTTATCGTTATTCTGATCCCTACCTCAACTTTTCAATGATGAGTAACTGCTTCTGTAATATAAATTTTAATTCAGTTCCGTAAGATTTTAATTAGGAAGTTACTGAATCCCTTTTCCGACTTCTTACAACTTAAAGAATTGCTCTGCTGAGTAACAATTCTCATCTTTAGATATGTCTCAGTGTTACATATTATTTTACTGTGATACCCTTTGTATAGTTACATACATTAAACTTTAATGAATTCACTTAAGAAAATTCGAAATTTGAGCTAGTTTAACTAGTTATCTTTCAGCATGTGTTTGCTGCCATTTAGAAATATTTTTGAAGCTTCTGAAGTTAAAATAAATGCAAATAGATGTTAATGATAATTTTAATTCCGCAATTATTAATCCCGCAATTATTGAATCCTCTTTCGACAGTTATTCAGAGATCGGTTTTGCTATTTGTCCACAACCTCCGAAAAAACGATGCCTCAGAGTCTCAGATTCGTTTATATTTAGAAAATAAAAGACTGGGAAAAGCAGTATATCTCATTATTTAAATTATTGTACGGTTAATTTCAACATATAAAATCATGTACGGATAATAACAACTTCAAAGAAAACTTGAGAATAAAGTACTCTTTGTTGTCATTGGTATCATGTCAAATTTTGAAGGATAAAATTTGAATATAGATAGAGTTTTCATATAAAATTTTAATTTGGTTTACATAAAACCTCTTGTGTTTCTGTTTGATAACTCAAGAATTCTCCTATTTTATTAAATGGTAGGAGAAAAATACTCTGCCTCTAATACACATTAATTATTTAAAAAATTATTTTGCTCAAGTAAATATAACTTAATTTTGATTAATGATTTTACCATACAAGAAAAGCATTTATTGAGATTTCGTCTTACCAGAATAAAATGAAAACTTTCTGATTCTAGAAACTACAGAGACATAAAATTTTAAAGACAGATTGAGTTCATCAGCATCTTAAACTATTATATGTGAATTATTATTTAAAAAAACATCCGTTGCACCATCTTTATTAAATGTCTGGAAGTCTGATGCCGATTATTTTTCTGTGATATGTAAGGGTTTGAACGTAAATAGGGTGTCTACAGGTATACATTTTGGATCTTTGCTATTGAGTTCCTTAGTTACTTTAATAATTTGAGATTGTTTATTTTTTATGTTCTAATGGACAATTAGAGTTTTCACTTGTAGACTCAAGCCTTTTATCCATCTGATTAATTATATAGTGACTCCTGCTCTGGCTTTATCAGTCTAAGAAAAGTTTGATAATATTGGATATCAAATAAGATGCTTTGTTTTTTGGGGTCGTGAATACGTTGTCTTGTAATATAATCAATTCATCTCGAATAAAGGTAGTCAACGGAATTTTTCAAGTATTTAAATTAAGATCAAAATGAATCTAATTTATCATCAACGTTTAAGTTAACTTAACATCTTATTGTTTACCGACTTAACAGATAATAGAACTTGTTTTTAATTAGCTTTTTCCTGAACTGATAAAAATATTTTATGTTAAAACATTCCAAAAGAACTTGTATGTTTTTGAATATATATCCAGCATTTCAGCATCTAATTATAGCTGTACCATTTTGTAACAGAAAAGTACTATTCATATCCGTAATATATGAAAATTTATTAATATGAATAAAATGCATTTTTAATTATCTAATTTTCAAGTAGAAAAAATTTAATTCATTTATTTGTAAGGCTAACTTTACGTAACTTGAAAAATTAGTTTGTTAGTTCTCTCGGAAAAAAGCTTATTTTGTGATAGAAATTTAATTTTTTAGAATTTATTTATTCTTTTGTCATTATAGTTTACCTTTTGTATATAAAATAACCTGAGAAGAAAAGTATCCAAAACTTTGAATATTTTTTTGTATTTTGATATTGATATTGTTCTACTAAATTAAATTTTGTGTATTTGTATATGATATTGTCCTACTAAATTAAGTGTATACACACGAGAAAACGAAATTGAAATTCATTGATTTAGTTCATTTTAAACTCAGTCAAATTTAGAAACAAAAATTATTAATATAAACAGCTTTTTAGTCATTTCTTTCGAATGATAAGGAAGATTGAATTTACTTTTTAATGATATATCTTTGGCTTTATTTGACAATTTTACCACAAAAAAATATTTAAAAATATAGCGAGTTGATAGCGAAGCTTCCAGATAAAACTTAAAATTTTTTTTTATTATGGAATGATTTACATAACTCCTGAATTATGTGTGGTTTCTGAACTACTTAACATTCCAAAAGTCTGTACTACACGTTTGACAAAAGGCTGATTACGGCATTAATTATCTCTTGCCTTTGGGGGACCTCCTTTTTTTCAGAAATGTAATTTTTCTTACTAATCTTTGCAAATTGTTATTTTTGAGTCACGTGAAGTTTCCTTCAAGTCCAGTTTTCGTAAATGTGGCATTTAAATAACAGTGATTTAAAGCTTAATAAAAATAATAAAATTTATAATGAAAGGATTCCACATTGTGAAAATATTCGAAGTTGGCATTCGAAACATACTACAGATTCATAAATAATCAATGAGATTATCATGAAAACTCGACCGGTATTTACTTTTATATGCTTCTAACATTTATTTCCATTTTCTTATTTTAAGAGTAATATATATAATAAAAGAATTCTGCGGTTCTCATATGTTGGGGTCAAAGTTGGCTTTAGAAACTTTCTACAGATTCATAAATGGTCAATATGACTGTCATGGGAAATTCGATTTGTATCTATTCGATTGCAAAATCGCACCACATTATGTGTAGCAGATCCAAAGTTAAGGCTTGAATGGCTGTAATTAATATTTGATATATCCATAGAAAAAAAACAGACAGTTTCAACAAGACATCTTTTTAGCCAATGATGAAGAATTTAATAGCAATCTGTTCTGTGAGCAATCTATAGCAGACTTCTAAAGTAAATACGACGAAACATTTCCATTATCACTAGTTTTAAAGAAAAGATAGAGATAAAATTCTACATATTTGAATGCAGAAAAAGAAATAACTCTCTAAGACAAGTCATTTTAAGTTGCGCAGTTGTAGAAAAATAACCATTTAAACTTGATATGTTGTTTTGTATTAAAAATTTAAATACAAGAGAATTGTTTTATTAATATATAATTCGAATAACTAAATGACTTACATTTATTTGAAATCACGCATATAATCTTTTGTCTTTATAATCTTTCTAAAAATCAAAATGTATTAATGTGCTATTGGAAGGAGAACAGTAACTTGCAACGAAACAGAATTTCATTAATTATGTTGTTTAGTTTCTGTCTTATTTCGAAGCAAACGGGATTTGCATGCAAAGAGAAAAATTATCTTTGATCTCATTTGCACATTAGAGTTAAAAATAACTTTGTTTACAGTGAAATTTCAGTTGCTTTACTTAAGCAGCAGCTCAAAACATACCAAGTGTGTAATACTGCGACGATGATAAAATTGTAATGGAATGTAAGTGGATAACGTATATTGTAAGTGAAGTTAATATCAATGATTTTTGAAAAAAAAAAAGATAAATACTGAACTACAATTCAGATAAACTCTTGAAACTTTTCTTCAAGTCATCAAATACTCTGTTTCCAAAACATTTTCGTCTAAATTCTGAGCTGTTGTTTTGGCGAAACCTTATTAGCCATACTAGAGTATTCCGACATTATTTTACTTCTATTCAATAGCAGATTTTTCTGATATAGTTCTGTCCCTTTTTTTAGACTGTTTTTCTCCTTTAATACCTCAACGTGATGATTTCTTGAAATTAAAAATAATCATAATTCTATCTTTAGTAAAATGTTAGTCTTCATAATAAATAATATTTCCCCCCTTTTTTTGAGAAAACAGTACGTTTCACCAAATCTTACAGTTTTCAGTTGTTACTCAATATTTTAGCACCATTTTTTCTGATCTGATGAAGTTTGATGGAAATATTTTATTAAAAATTTCATTCTGAGAAGTAAAAAATATAATAGAAGAATATTTTAAACTTTCTAAATCAAAGTGTAGCAATTATATCAAGGGAGGTGGTTTTTCGTCGAACAACCTCTCTATCAGCTTTTATCTTATCCAGACGGTAGTCTTTTGACGATTCAGAAGAAAGAATGTGTTTTTAATATATAATAAAGACAATAGTTGGCAGCACTAATTCTATTTTTTCTCTAATGGATTTATGCAGTTATTACTTTCTCGCATACGAAGTTTACAAAAAGAAAGTATTGTAATAGTCAAAAAATTCGAACTCGAGATTTTGGCGAATCTCCATTTTTTAGACCTCACTGAGTCCGAAAAACACAATTTTGGAACTATGTCTGTGTGTCTGCCTGTCTGTAAACAAGAAAACTCGAAAACCATTAGAGCTACTGGGATGAAATTTGGTATGTGATCTTTACATATAATTTTTAGGTTTCTATCAAATTTTGGATAAAATCCATCCGTCCACGGGAAATCTGTCTGTCGGTCCGTGGTCATATGAACACTATAACTCAAAAACTTGAATATCTAGATAGATAAAATTTGGTACACAGTTTTATTATCGTGAATGTAGGCCCGTGTCACATTTTGGACCAAATCCGTCGAAAGGGTTGATGGTCTGTCGAACTGTATAATCGCATACTTGTAAAAATTATAGCTCCTAAACGCTTTGGCTTAGATAAATTAAAATTGGTATATCGGTTGCTAACATTAATTATATATCTGTGCTCAAATTTTGTTTCATTCGGTAGAAAAAAGGCGTTCAAATTGCATAATTAATTTTTCTAATCCCATTCTCCATACGCATGCGTACTGGTAGCAATCTCTGTGCACGCGGAAGGCTTGCGTCACTTTGTCCTTGAGCCGGCAAGAGTCGAACCTAGCAGTGTGTGATAGATGCGTTTTAATCGGTTAGCATATCTTTGAATTTTATTCTTTACCTAAATATTTTACAATCACTATAATCTACAATGAAAAACCTTCTGATAGTCATTGGATTCTGGGTTACAGTAGGTTCAAATTTTTTTATCCACGCGGAGGCAGGGGAAACAGCACCTTTTTGGGGAAGTATAAGAAAAAGTTTAGGGGAGACCACTCCCGCTGGTTAACAATGTTTTCACGAAAAAATAAATAAATTGCTTGTGCCCCTGACAGGGTTAATACCAAAAATACATTTCTAAACATTACTAAGTTCTCCCAATGCAGAATTTTGAATACAAAAATTAAATTGATTTTGTAATTTTTCTTAATCATTTTTTTTTTTTTTGCATTCTCTGGAGAAGAACTCCTTGTGCACCAACAAGCACAACATAAAGCTTACATAATTAAATAAAATACTCAATAAAGCGTTGAAGAAAGTTTCAAAGGAAATTATAAAAATGCATATTCCAAAAATAATAGGGAACAAATACGAAACAAATGCACAGCAATTGGTCACATTCATACGAACACATGAAGGGAATTAAGCAATGAAGTGAATTAACCAGGGGAATAGATACAGAAACATATTCAAATTTTTAAAAAAATGGTATAAATGTAAAAAAACTGGTCAGATCTACACAAAAAATGGATAATAACGAGAAATGGAGTAAAAGCTGTACAAGGTGAGGAGAAATGAAAACAACAACATCAACAAAACAATCAAGAAACAAATAAGAACAAATACACAAAAATATCACACAACACATAAATCACTTAAATTACGCATAATAAAAGGCGTCTGATCCAAATATAAGTATATAAAAATTGATTTCCAAATATTGAAAGGAAAGAAAATAATAAAAGAAATAAGAAAATAAATGTAAATGCCATCAAACATACACAAAATTTTTAGTCTATATAATGTGGGGAAAAATGCTATCGATAAATTCACAAAATGATGCAAAGCAAGTTTTGTTCTGGACAAAAGTAAAGAAAGATGGAGGCCATGCTAAATTGTTCTTCTTTAGACTGTTGATGAGTAAACATCTTGCGGGAGTAAATTTAGCTTATACATATTGATTGAGGTTTTATCGAATTTGTTTCTGCACTCATTCAATGATTCTTAAAATAAAGCATTTAAAATAAAAGAAGAATAACAATGTATAAAAAAGCCGAATTTTTTTTATTGAGAGACAATTTTTTTCTTCCAAACCACGCTATGAAAAGTTTTGCGGGTTTTAAGTTTATCTAATTTTTTTTAAACACTAAAAGAGTCTTTGAAAAGAAACTTAAATAGTACCTAAAATTATATCCATTAAAAACTAAAAAGTAATCAAAACTTTACTCTTTATATGGTTGTTTCCTTGATCGCTCATTTACTCTTTTACACAGAAAGCAAATGTAAGTCATAATTTATGATGTTTGACGGAAAAAAAATTTTTTTCGACAATTTTACTAAAGTAAGCCTTCAGCTTCCTCTCTTA
>BGPR01048859.1:0-11447 GCA_013235015.1 Araneus ventricosus
TTCGTATTACTCGCCGCTAAAGAAACACCAAAGGACCACTCGTCCAATCAGGACGAGGCCCCTTTATCTTTCCTGCAATATAGTAAATAAGATAAAAATAAGACCTCCCCACCCTGAAACACAAAATTCTAAGAAAAAGAGCGATTCCCCTTTTCCTTTGAGCTTTTAATAGTCAAATTACTTGAATTTTTTGCCCTCCCTCCCCTCTTATCAGCGTCTTAGAGGTTCGAAGAAGAATCTTAAGGCAGGCGAGTTCCCTTGTCCATCTATTTTACGGCTGCAAAATGAGATGCAAAAAAGAAGAAAAAGCATGTTGTTTTGCCATCTCTAGGCAAGAACCACAGCATGGTCAAAGAAGGACACTTTTCACCTTCCTGGAGAGACCCTTTTTTCCTACGGCAGCAAGAAACTCAAGGTTCCAAGAAAAGGCGCAGGCCCTTTTTCTATCTTTCTGTAAGGGGATCACAACCAGACAAGCTGTCAACTTGACCACTGGACGAAACAACTAGCCACTCCCGTAATGTTTAGTGAGCTACTGAAGACTTATTCTCAAAGTCCTTTTTATTTCTGCGCCCCCGTTCTGCCTGAGCCATTGGCGGGGGCCAATCTCGCCACCCCCTCGGTACGGCCCTGTCCGAAGTCTCACAGAAACGAGACTCAAGTGTTCGAAAGATTCTCCCCAACTCAACCTTAACCTCCGTGAACCCTCCTTAGACTGCGTATTTATATAAAACAATTTATGGCTTTCAGGGTCCCAAGCGGTTCTCTACCGACCCTCAAGAAATTAAAGCCATTTGCCTACCTCAAAATTTCTTTATATGACGCGCTACAAACCGAAACTGGACCACTATTCGTTGTTGTGGAGTGGAAGTTTGGGGAATGGAGTGACAACTCATTTGTTCTCGTCATTGGACACCATTCAAAATCACGAGGTATGTTCCAAAACTGCCTTCGTATAGCTTAAAACCTTGATGATAATGTAATATAAAACAACGCTGTAACAGAAAGGCAAAAAATAAATTGGAAATCTAGCCTTGACGTTCCTTTATCTTGAAATTTCAACTATTTCTAGAGTCAATGCTTGTTAGTCATAGCAGAAAATAATATCATCACCTTAGTGTGGAGTGGGAATTTGGAGAATGGTACATTTAAAATGGAAAGATTAAAATTACGAAATCCGTTCCAAAACCGCCCTCGTGTAGCTTAAAAACTGGACGTCAATCTTATATGAAACAACAGTATAACACAGAGTAAATTAGAAACTCCAGTATTATTACACTGATAATCGTTTATCTTGTAATTTCGATTATTTATGGTGACAACTTCAGAAAATATTATCTGAACGAATTTCATCGATTCATTGATGCCAAGTTTATATGCAGCAACAAAAAGTTTAAATAATATTTCGCTATATTTTGACTCAAAATTTGAAAATGTAATCAAATTTTGAGATTCTAAAAGTATTGCGCTGAAATTAGATAATTCTGAAGATAATGATATCAAACAATTAAATGTAGAATTAAAATAAGCTCGGTTATGATGCTTTTCATAAAAATGTCATAGGTTTTCGCTTTTCTTTAAAAATATATAAATAGAGAGAGTATACTTATTCTATTCTCCTTTCAGTTTTGGTAGATTCATTCGAGTCCACAAAAAATGGGTGAAAATTAAATATTCGCATAATTGATGTATGTTTAATTTTTAAACACAGCACGAAATGACTCATATTAAAAATGAAATGTAAATATTTTTATTTTCTAGCAAATGAAAAAAAATATCCTAGAAATGTTTACTGTATTTAAAAATATGGAGAATTTAAAAAATTGTATTTGATAATTTTAGTATGATTGTAATCGTTCTTTAAGTTCTATCAAATGTTTATTTGCATGGAGAAGAATTTTGCGTTTGTGTCGCTATGTTTATTTGTAAGCACAATTCTTATTTCGATTATAAATATTTACTTTTTTTTTTTTGAGTTTAGTACCCAAAGGTAAAGTTATCGTTTGACATTTTCAATAAATAGCACGTTTTTTTTTCTTTCATTATTGTATGGCAACTTTGAAAAAGGGATGTGATTATTAGTTTCAATCAAGAAAATAATTTATATAAGTAGCCACAAATGCTAGAATAACTATCAAAAATAATCTTCTATACATTATATTTAATCAAATCTTTATATCTTGTTTAAATCAATAAATTTATTATTGATGGTAATTACAAGAGTATAGACAGCGAGATAGATGGAGTTAACTAACGTATATAATAAGAGCACTACAAAAGAAATCTGGTTAATCGCAGTGCAGCAGCAGAAACGATGGAATCCCCTTCTCTACAGAAGAAAAAAAAAAAAAACTGCAATAAACTTCCACTCGTAGAGGAACTGTTTAGCTTACTTTCGACCTTGGAAAGAAGAATGCAATTACGCGGCAGCCGGGAGGGAGGGACTCTTCACGTTCTAAAGAGACCCAATCGTTGTATTCAAAGGTTTATCCGCATAGGGTTGCCGAATTACTATACACACAGGACAAAATATTGGTTTTCAAAAAAATTAGACGTTTTTTCATTAAAAAGAATCTTTAACTGTTGAGAAACTATTATTAGAACTCTTCATGCATATTTATTTTCTTCAAAAATGAACAAAATTAGCTTTTATTACTATGAAAGAGTCCAAGAACATATCTGACCGGCACTTTGGGCGCCATCTATCTTCACCGTTACGTACTAAAAGAAATTAACGAAATTTAATGAATATTTTGGGTTTTTTGATTTTTTAAAAATATTAAGAGCATTTTGAGAATTTTGGAGTTTCACACATTACTTATAGTGATATGTCGGACCATTTTGACGAAATTCTAGACTTCAACAATACATATTAGCGGTACTGATATGATTTTGGTGATTTACAAGCTTTAGACGACCACCTTAAAACATTTCCTATATACTGCTTTTTTTTCTTTGCACAACTAATTTCTTTTTCAGTTTTTGTAGCAATTAATACTTTTAACTTAACAAAAATTAAATAAGTTGGCTTCACACATTACTTATAGTGATATGTCGGACCATTTTGACAAAATTCTAGACTTCAACAATACATATTAGCGGTACTGATATGATTTTGGTGATTTACAAGCTTTAGACGACCACCTTAAAACATTTCCTATATACTGCTGTTTTTTCTTTGCACAACTAATTTCTTTTTCAGTTTTTGCAGCAATTAATACTTTTAACTTAACAAAAATTAAATAAGTTGGCGAATTTAAAGTTTGTTAATATAATCAAATTAAGACAATTAATAAGATGGACGAGTCGGTTGGTAGCCGAATGCGGCTAGTGTTTAATACTACAAAAGCAATATAAAATTAGAGAAATGATAATTTCAGCTCACCTTCACCTTTTTTTTTTTACTTTCCTTTTGCAAGATACGCTACATATGTCTTTACTCTCTTACGACTGAAAACAGAAATAATACTTTTCTCACCAATTATTTTCCATGGAAGACAGACCAATAAGACTGAGGACCCTTTACGCTTCTAAACGCAAATTCCCCCTAAACGCATAAAGAAAAGCGTGAGTGTCGTCTTTTCATAGATATCATTTAGTGTCCTAGTCACAGTTTTAGCCAAGAAAAACTTTTCCTACAGGCAAGTTCCCTTTTTTTATCAGATTTATGACAGTAAAATGAAACTACAAAAAAGAAAGAAAAAAGCACTTCTTATAGCCATCTCTCACAAGAACCGCACCCTTTCTGCACGAAGGGATGCAATTCCTTCCGTCTTTCGGGGGGCTTCCGAAACCAACAAAAACTCTTAATGAGTATTGCGGCTCGACTTTGGACAGAAGAGGTACCCTGTTGCAATACAGGACCAGAGAAGTATGGCCTTGGTTCCAATAGCCCAAGGGTTTGTGCGATGGCTGCAACATTTTGGGGAAACATCTGCAAATGATCCGAAGGTCAAAGGAAGCGGACAGAGAACTCAGTACAGTTCCTACGGGCAGTTGTAATTGCGTATACGTCTTGGGTCGGTATTCGACCACCCGCTGTTCGGCCGGTCGAATTACGACGGCAATAAATCCCCAACGAAGGGCTATTTTATTTGCTTGATTTAGAAAAGCTTACTATAGAGAAAGAGTTCTTTTTTCTCTCCCACACTTCCTGGGGGCCCAAATTGTTTTCTGCCATCGGGCAAGCTGGCAACCTCGCCAGTCCGCCACTGATGTAATGTGTTTTAAAGCATTTATTAAAAGCTGAAACTATGGACACTTTGTTTTCTTTTTGAAAATGCCGAGTCTCCTAAGATTATATTCATTTTTAATAATAGACAGAAGAAAATTATACGTTATTACAAAGCAATGTTTTCTTTTTGAATGCTAAGTCTCCCAAGATTATATATTAATTTTTAATAATAAACACAAGATATTTATATGTTATTACTAAATTTGAATTCTTCTAAGATTGTTTTTAAACTAGTACTTACTTTATTACTTCTATTATGATAAATTCAAAAGATAACAGTTCTTAAAGACATTGCTGAAAGGTTCCCTGTTATAAAATGTTTCTTGCACAAGCTGTAACTTTTGTTATGAATTGAAACTTATATTATCTTTTTTTATAAATGTGAGTGAAACAGTTTTATTTAAACCTTTAAAGTGTGTCTGAATAATTCTTGGAGAATAGTTATAATGTTGCTTAGTATATTTAACTTATTTTATCTCTTAAAATATTATCCACTTATCTTAATTCATTGTGTGCAAAATTCATATAGTATATTTATGAATCAGTGTATTTTGCTTAGTTTTGTCTCATTGTAACTTTAAATTTTTTGTAAAATTTAACATATGACATATGGGTATTATTTTTGTAGTTTTTAAGTAATGAAATTTTATTACGTAATTTTAATGAATTGTTATTCTTCATTTATAGATTTCGTATATATTCTGTTTGAACTGGATGCATGAACTATGCCTGGACATTCAGTGAAAAGTAGGAGCTTGAATTTTAAAAGTTCGAAATCAATGTAATTTAGTGATGAAATTTGTTAATAGTGTTAATTTCAAAAGACATGTGGGTTTTCCAGTGTAACTATAGTTAAAATAATGAAATCAGCTACTAATATGTTGCATATTATTCCAAAACTACGAAGAAGTGGATATTGGAAACCCTCAGTGAAAGCAAGACCACCAGTTCTCTCGGAAGAGAAAAAAAAAAACGAAGTTAATACAAATGTATTATTTTATTTCATGACAAATTTTTTTAAAAATTTCAACATATGGTTTTTTTACATGTTATTTATTAGTGTTGTGAAATGAAATATACTTTACGTTAAGACACACCCCTGCATCCAGAGTTTTAAGATCTCTGGTTTGCAGTAAATTAAATGCACCGACAAGTTGTATGTATATACTAGCTGTATGGCCCGGCGTTGCACGGGCTAAATCGAATAATACCTGAGGTCACATGCACAGATGCCTAATGTGTGTTATAATATTGTAGAAGTGTGTTGTATTAGTGTTTTCATCTCCTGCTTCAGCTGGGTGTAGATGAGAAGTCCTGTGATAAATTTGGCCATGAATTCTGAAGCAATACGCTTCTCTCCCTGCAGACGGTACAATCTGTGCACCCACTGAAACACTGGTACGACCTTATGTTATTTTTGAAATGCACTGATAATTCATCGGAGCCATCCATTAATCCTTTCATTTCCACTGGATAAACTGAAGCTTGCTCAATTATATTTTCATTATGACAACAATGAGTGTAAATTCCTCTGGTATTCTTTTCACCCCGGAAATACAACCCTCCGCATTTCAGACAGAGATTGTCCATTTCTCCACAGTTGTGTTCTTCAACAATAGGGTAAAGAACAGTTCTAGCTGCATAAAAAGTTTGTATCTGATGGTGATTTTGTCCTTTAATAACATTTAGGCCATGAATTTTGAGATTTTAAAAGCACATTAATTTAATGTCACCTACCTTGCAGGCTTTGAAAAGCTGCTCAAGAGGAATGCAAGAAAATACCTCTTCCGATATTAAAAGACATTATCATGGAAGTTACGATGTAGAAAGATTGATAAAAATAAGGCTTATCAAATTGATTTTCATTTAAAATACAAAAAAAATATGTAAAATAGTTCTGTAATTACATTTTAAAGAACCAAAAATGTGTAAACAGCCTCTGTAGATAAAAGTCTTATGAAATGATATAAATCTTTTAACAGTCAATAAATAAAACTTTTAAAATAACAAAAGGAAGTATTTATCGTATGAAATTATTGGTAGTGGAATTTAAAAAAAGTCATTTTTTTATCATATGTATATATATATATTCTTTTTCTGCTCAGCTGTTAAAAAATTATTATGATTTGTACTATTATTTTTTTTTCCTAATGTGATTTTGAACCTTTGTTTTCATAAAATAAAAGTAAATACCTTTTAAATATGCATTCTCATCCCACCGTAGGACAAAATCATTTTTTCTAATTTTAATCGGAAAAAAAACAAAAAACATTTTCTTGAAAATTTTACATACAGAAATCTTATAGCCCCATTGTATTAGGTTAAAGTAATAACAAGCATACTTGAATAACTTTCATATTTCTTAAGAAAATATATCGAAAAATCCTAAACTAACCAAAGGTAACTAGATTGGGCACTTGAATCAAACATTTTACCTAACTGAATGCAAGACATATTAAAATCACAGTTTGATGTGGTGGATTTATTCATATAGCTGAGAAACAAGTTTGCTCATTTATTCTTCAATGTCATAATACTTATTGCATTACATAAAAGCTAAAAATAATCAATCTATAATTGTATCAACTACCAGTGCGACACTTTATTATATTGTTGTTGTAACTCTCTTCATATATTGATGGAATACCAATGTAAAAAAAATTTTCAAACTCGGCTCAATAAATAAAATGGAAATTCTACTCAAGAAAGAAAACTTAACTGCAACTATTAATAAAAAATCTTATATATTCTGTAAAATAGTTTATGAAAAATATTATTTCAAGATATTCTGACTAACAAATCTAGCTCTAAATACCATGACACACTATAATCACATTTATAAACATGACAAATGATTCAAGATATATATATAAGAGTATATATATATAAAAAAATGGCCATTTCATTTTTATAAATTAAAACCTTCCTATACACCAATACTATTAAAAAACACTTTACCACTAATACTAAAAATTATCACAAAATATTTTATGAAATGGATCCACTTAAATAAAAAATTTTATGTAAAAAACGACTGCCAAAAAATTTTAATCAGATGTAATACTATTCTATTATTTTCAACCTTAAAAAAAAGTTTGATCTTGTCCTTTAAATTTTTACTAAATCTGCAATTTTTCAACATACTTTCTTAATTTTAGTGCAACATTTAATACAATTTAATAAAAGAAAGGTATTAAACTATTTAAATTCTATTTTGAAGTGTCTCTGTGAAAGATCTATAATATTTAAATCTGCAATGTATTTTTTTTTCTTTCAGATATCTGAACTTTTACAGCTCTTTTAAGTATATTTTGTCAAGAATCTAATCACTCATTTTATAAAACATAATTAACATTTTCAGTGTCTTTCAAGTTCATTTAAATCAGAATTTTAATCAAGGTGATTATCCCAAGTATTTTCCACTAGATGTTATTTATTAAATTAGTGATCAATGACGACACTGACGAAAGAATTGAAATCTTTACTGCTACTTATACAATACTGCAAATTAACCAAGAGACAGTTCTAGAATAAAATAATAAATATTTGGTTGTAAAATTATTTATAAAATCTTTTAGTTTAGATATGAATTAAGAAACACAGAACTTAGCTTAAATTTTTTTTCTGGCTGCATAGTTAAAAATATACAGAAACACACACTAACAAACTTTATGAATTGTCAAAAAATATTTTTATTATATATACAATGTTTACAAATTTTAACAACAATGACACATTCAGCTTTAAACTCGTATCTACTCTATTAAAATTGAAGGTAAACAAACGTATGTATGTATGTATGTATGTCCTCTATCTTCTCAATGAACCGCCGAACGGAGAAGCGCGGAAGGTACCAAAGATGGGAATAATCCAGGGAAGCCATTTCCTGGCCATTTAATATCGAAATTTTAATTAGTGAAAAGATATTAATTAAAATTAATCTCAATAACAATGTTTTTTCATTGTTTCGGATACTTTACAACAATACTTTTCATTGTTAGCGCAATTCAAAATATATTTTACTTGTTGAAGTCGTTTACTTTAAAGAACATTACAACAACAATAAAAGTGACGCTGACAGAAATAAAAAATGTATTGTTGAAAGTGTATAAATTCTTTTTTTAATCCCGTGATATAACGTCCAACAAAAAAACTTCATTTTAACGAAATTAAAAGTGTGTATTACTAGTTTCTGCAGTTATGTACGAAAGATATAGATTAGTTATGTTAGTGATTTTAATTATTCATTGATTTGATAAAGTTTAAATATTTGTGGAAGCTTCTATTTTAAGCTGATATATTTGGAAGATACTACTTTTGCTTTGTTCAATTCTCGCTTTTTCCGATGCCTAAAAGAAAAGATGAATTACAGGATGCTGCCAGTAGACGGGAGGCAATTAGGAAAACGTGAAAGGACAGTTGCTGAAACTGAAGAAAAGAAGCCGCCGATTGTCAACTATGGCAATAAATGGCCAGGACAGAAGAGCGGAAGAAACAGAAGAACCAAGTAATACGGATTGGTTGTATATGGCACAACGTGGCAAGAGAAAGAGCGAAGAAACAGAAGAACAAAGTGCAGCCGATTGGCAGTAATGGCACTAACGATGCAGAGAAGAAGAAGAAAGACAGAAGCAAACAATGGCAAAGCAAACATTGGAAAGACAGATACAGACCGATAAGTACAGACCATGCCAACAGTAAATTGAAGAACGCCGCTAAATTTATTGAAGGACAAATCACCATCAGACCTACAAACTTTTTAGCAGTAGAATGTTCTGTCTGTACGTATTTTTGACAACAACTTGTGGAGAAATGCACCATCTCTGTCACGGGAAATGCGAGTGGCTGGTATTCGGATGGAAAAGATACAGAGGAATCTTACCCACATGTATAATGGAAATATAATGTGAGCAGCTGTGTTTATCCGTGGAAATGAAAGATTGATGGATGGCCTGATGAATTATCACGTCATTTCAAAAATAACTTAAAGGTACCGTACAGTGTTTCAATGAGATGACAGGATTTATCTACAGAGAGAGGGAGCATTAGTGCTTCAAATTCATGGCCAAATTTAATCAGGACCTTCCTCATCACACCTCAGCAAATAGGTGAGAAAACACTAATACAACACACTTCATACAATAGTTATAAATCACATTGGCATCTGTGCACGTGACCTCAGACGTATTGTTTTGTTTAGCCGTGCAACGACGAGCCATACAAAGGACACAAGAATTAGGATAGAACAGAGATTCCAACCTGTGGCACCCATTCCCCCAAGTTACGCAAAGACCATTTGGGAGTACGCTGAAATAAAGTTGTTAAGGGCGGAAACAAGAAAAGATAAGGGATTAAAAAAAAAGCAGAACTTTTGTTTCTCCAAGTCCCTTGGCATTTAATAACCTATACCACTTGAATAGTTTATTAATACGGAGTGTAATTTATTAGCAATCTTTATAAGTTAATGCAAAATTATTACAATAATTGGATTTCATTTGTTTTGGCGTTAAACTAATACTATTGTAAAATGCAATAAAAAAATAGTAATAAGTCGAGTTAGATGTTTTCCAGGCAAATGTCAACCTGAGTTATTTAACTTTAAGCTATTGATAAAAACATCTTAGCATAGACGGTGGGGAGGATAAAATAAAATTAATCAAGAGGTGCAAGAGGGAATAAAAGTTGGGAACCTCTGAGATATACCTTCATTTCGCTAGACGGAATAATTTTTTTTTACAAATCTTTACAGGGAATGATGCATTATTCGATAGCCTGTGTAAACGCCAAATACTTCACAGCTAGATTTGTCGTGACATGGTACAGCGTGGGCAGGAGAGAAGAGCCGGAGGAAACAGAAGAACAAAGAAATAGACGATTAAGGTAAAGGGACAACATAGCCAGCACATAAGAGCCGAAGAAACAGAAGAACAAAGAAAAGATAATACGTTTTGGGGAAACGTAACGTTTACGTTAGCGACAATATATGCAAAAAAATAAATCGGAGGGTGGGCATATGAAAATTAGTAATAAAAAGACGATTTGAAAGAATATTTATACTTTGAGAAAGTAAGTATTACTGTTTTTTGAAAAAAAACGGAGGCCGGGTATATAGTGAAAAAATATGGATCCGAAGGCCCCACGTGATCTCACTTCTCTCCGCCCGAATATTCCATTATTCAAGATAGCCTGTGCAACGCCGGGTCGTAAAGGTCTACTCTATTAAAATTAGCTGCAAACAAACGTATGTATGTATGTATGTATGTCCCCTATCTTCACGAACCGCGAACGGAGAAGCGCGCGGAAAGTACCAAAAGATGGGGAATAATCCAGGAAGCCGTTTCACATTTATAATCTGAAATTTTAATTAGTGAAAAGATATTAATTAAAAACTAATTGACAACAATGCTTTTCATTGTTTCGATAATTTTATAACAATACTTTCATTGTTACAGTAATTCAAAATTTATTTTATTACGAAATCGTTTACTTGAAGGAACATTGTTACAACAAATAACAAAAAAAAGTGATCACACAGAAATAAAAAAATGTATTGTTGAAAGTGTATAAATTCTTTTTTTATCCTGTGATATAACGTCCAACAAAACCATTTTAACGAAATTAAAAGGGGTGTTTTGTTTCTGGTAAAAGTTATGTGCCGAAAGATATAGATTAGTTATGTTAGTGGATTTTAATCATTATTCATTGATTTTAATCAAGTTTAAATATTTGTGGAAGCTTCTATTTTAAGCTGATATTTGAAGTTACTATTTTGGCTTCAGTTCACCGCCTGATGCTCTAAAGAAAAGAGGAATTACAGGGATGCTGCCAGTAGACGGAGGCAATTATAGAAAAACGTGAAAGGAGAGTCGCTGGAACTGAAGAAGAAAGAAGCCGCCGATTGTCCAACTATGGTACAACGTGGCCGGTGGACAGAAGAGCGAAGAAACAGAAGAACAAAGAAATAGCCGATCGTCAGACATGGTACAACGGGGCAGGAGAGAAGAGCCGAAGAAACAGAAGAACAAAGAAATAGTCGATTGGCAGTAATGGGACAACGTACAGCAGAGAAGAGCCGAAATAAAGCAGAAGAACAAAGAAAATAGCTGATTGGCAAAATGGCACAACGTGCCCAGGAGAGAAGGAGCCGAAGAAACAGACGAACAAAGAAATACGGATTGTCGTCATGCTACAACATGCAAGAGAACGCTGCCCA
>BGPR01048860.1:0-11447 GCA_013235015.1 Araneus ventricosus
AAATAATTATAAGGGTGTAATTAAACTGGTGTTCATAATTTTAAGAGGTGCTAAAACTCACCAAAGCGCTCAATACAATAAGGGTGGGTTGGAAACCAAGTTGAAAACGGAAAGTGGGAGCATTCTCTGGATTAACCACGATCACTTAATTGCCCATTATCTTTTACCAGACCGCCTAGATGGACTAATGTACCCCAACTTCATTCAGGAGGTGCTGCCTGATTAACGCAAAGAGGATTTTCTCTGACGACAGCTTATGCGCGTCGAGGCACAAGAGGAGCTTATCGCTCGAATGACGGAAGTCAAGAAATACCAGGGATCTTCCAACATGTACGAGATTCACTCCGCCTCCGATGTATTGCAGCAAGTGGTCGCTTATTTTAAAATTTGTTGTCAAGGTTGCGATGAAAAATATTCTTTGACCTTTATTATTCATCTGTACTGTTCTGCATTCTCACTACATAGGCGCCCTCTCGCGGATCACTAGTTACTTTCCGCATCACATTATATGGTTGTTTCTTTTTTATAAGCTTTCATCCAACTTGAATGCCTTGTCCTCAAATCTTGAGATCGATTTCTTACCCACTTCCAACCAGCTACAGCTTTGAAACTTAGCACAGTGGTGGTTTTCCGGAGTCAATACAATATTATGCAAATAAATTTGCAAGCTATACCTATTTTAAACCTAATAATATGATATTAAAATTTCGTCCTAAATTTGTGCTATAAAATTTGGAAGGTGGTAACCTCACGTTACGTAGGGTAGTAACAACACCACGAAGCTCACATAGAATACGCTACACATCCGGCGCTGCACCGACGAATGACGTAATAACGCGTGTTTCTGAGCGTCTTGGGTTTACTTTCTATTAGAATTCGAAAACAACCAGAAGTAGACTCTTGTTTCACTTCGTGTGCGCCAAACGTTTTATAAGTTATCACGTGATATATTACGGGTTTATATTTTAGAAAGTTAATGTCATTAAATCATTTTTAATTGTATATATGTATATAATAATTTTAATATGTATTTTATATTGGAGAATTCAACAACGGAATTTGGTTTACTATGCCTAACATGTCATGTGCATTCGTGTCAGCCGTCACTAAAAAGTAGAAAATAAAATGAATAAATTAATTAGGGTATAAGCTTTTATTCATGCTAAAAAATGAACGCAAAAGTTGGAAATAATTGTTCTGATTACAATAAAACTCATGATTCGAATAAAAGCGTGGGTGCACCTTATATTTATATAGCACCTTATATTTTGTGTACATTTTCTTTAAAAAATTGAATATTCCTAGAAGGAAAAGGAGCCCACGCTTTTATTCGAACCATGCATTTTATTCTAATCAGAAAAATTATTTTCAACTTTTGCGTTCATTTTTTCGCATGAATAATTTCATATTCTTTCACGCCTTAAAGTTTTGACCATCAGTTCAATTACGCCCGGTAGAATAGTGTAAAGAAAAAGCAGTCTTTTTCAAATACCACTCGTTCAATTGTTTTTAACCCGATAAAAGTAATCCCATCTATTACGCAGGTTGTTCAGTTCTATCTGCTCTACCGTATCCAAGTTGCGCAGCTCAGTCTGCGCAGGGTTTCGAAGAAAAGTAAATATCGTTCGACGGACACCCGCAGACGGCGTAGTACTAATACATGTTTTCCAACTGAATTTGCTGTTTTATTAATCGAATCGGAATATCGATGTTTCTTGTGAACAATTATTCTGCAAATGTACGAAAGGAAAGTTTACATCTAGTGAAAGTTGCACTCATTTAACTTTATTTAGATATATCTGAATAGTAAATCGTGAGTGTGTGTCTATCACAGTACTTCAATAACCACCTAGTGTATTATACCTTTCGTTTCATACAGAGCCTTGGAGAAAGATCTTTAACATTCTAAACATTAATAAGAATATGCAAAAAAGTGAAATAAATGCATTTCGCAATAAACTAAGGAAGAAATCTAACAGGTTTTATTTTTTTCCATCAGATTAAGGGTAATTAGCTTTGTAACGTGAGCTTCTTTAGTAGCATGAAGAATGTCAAGTCTGTACTCAATTTCCCGCCAAGTCTTTTCAACATTCCGGCGTATTTAAACTTCTGCATTCATGCATGAATTGAAGGCACTCTTGAAAAGACACATTGTGCTTTTCTCTGATAGCGGTAGCCATTTTCGTTCCTTATTAGAACTGACAATTAAGTAGGGCCATCTATCTCAAACTATCGATATTAGAAGAAAATCTTATATTTCTCCATTCTTTTGCAAACCACATTTTTACTTTTTGTATATTTGCTATTAGTTTTTAGAAAAAAAAATTCTCAGACACCCTATTGTTACAAACATGGAAAGTCGCTTCCCAGCAATGCGAGTCTTATGGTTGAGAAGAGAGTTTTACAAGGTTAAGCATGGAGTGACCTCAGCGACAGTTATGGTACCCCTGACCTTGGCGACAGACTTGGCGACCATTTTGGCGATTTGGCGACAAATTTGGTGACCTTAGCGACAAATGGATGATTCCCGAAAATGCAACCCTTTTCTCGATATTTCTACTAAGAAAGGAAATATACGAGAAAACACAATGTGATGTCACAACCTGTCGGAGAAAATATTTAAGGACGGCGCCTAAATCAGAGAAGAGGCTTGATCGACTGGTTGCTCGCCTTGAAGAGAGAACGTCTTTGGAGTTCTATCCGCTGTGCGAGCTAATCAGCTGGTGAGCTGAGCTGTTATTGTCGTTACTAGTTATTTGCTGACTGTTTGTGTTGTTAAATATCAAAGTGCTGAACTGTCATTACCTGTGAATTGTTGTCTATTTACATCGGTAATCTGTGCAAGGACTATTGTTTCCTGTACCTGTGCTACGTGCTTTCCTGCATATTTGTAAATAAACCTTCATTCTCCATTATCCTGCGTGTTGGACTGTTTACACCATACACCCACAGGAAGACCTTTTGCAACACTATGTTTATAATTATTTTCCTACGCTTATCCAAAAGCCATTTTGATCAAAATGCCGAGGCAATGTATCTAATGCAGAGGCTGTTGGTATATTTTTACTCCTATTTTGGCTTAATATAAATAAGGTTTCTACGAAATTTCTTGAGTTTTAAATGATAGTTTGCTCCTGACATTAACTATCATGCCTAGTTCAAGTGCAGCTTGTTAAGTCAAATATCCTCAGGTTGGCAGGGCCCGAAAGTTTGGAGAAGGGATGACGTCTCAGTTCTCGATCTCATCATTTGACCACTGTTTAAAATTAAGTGGCCTCCCTGTCCCAAAGAGATAATCTCATACTGCTTCAAAACGTGGCATAAACAAAAATAAACTAAACTAAATGCTGCTTGCCACCTCAATTCTGGCGAAAGCTGACCATTTCTTTTTTCAGTTCTTCCGACATGGCTCACAAACATACATCATGTGCTGAGTTAAGGATTTCATCTCACTCTGGCCTTATCTCATGAACCGTTGGTGTTCCGTTGACGCAACGATTAAAAATATTATCTATCAAACAAATATCATGTTAATAACAGTTTTTTAGTAGGGCATAATATGGAGAATATTACATTAAAAAAGTATCTGCCTTTAACGATGATTTTATTTTTGAAAACGAGTTCCGTTCTTGATGTAATTTTTAACGAAAACTTTTGATCTGGTCTTTCCGGAGAAAAAATACAACTAGAGAAACATGAGTGTTAGAGGTGATCTATTGTTTGTCAAAGTCACTGCTTTTCACAAATTCCCATCAGTCAATTGTTTTTGGTTTTCGGGACGCGTTGAAAAAACAGGCTTTCTTCTTCCGACTGGGAGCTCCGAGTTGCTCAATGCGCGAAATTTCGATATTAAGAGGAGCAAAACTCTCTGCAGTTCTGGTCTATCTCTCTCTTAATTTTCCGACTGCTTTTGAGTTTTTGGTATGTGGTTTACTGTGGAAATCTACACATAATTTGTAGGTTTCTATCAAATTTTGGACAAAATCCGTCAACGGCAAGTCTGTCTGTATGTCTGAAATCATGCGAACGCTATAACTCAAAAACTTGATTAGCTAGATGGATAAAATTTGGTACACAGTTTTATCGTCATGAATGTAGGTCGGTATAAAATTTTGGGCCAAATCCGTCAACGGGTTGACTGTCTGTTGGTCTGTATAATCGCATACTTGTTAAGCATTCGTTTCAAAACTGATCTCTATGCGCATGCGTACTTAGCAATCTCTGGTACAAAGCGGGAGGATAACGTCACTTTGTCCTTGAGACGGAGTTTATGATAGATATGTTTTATATCCTGTTTTGTTTCCGCTCGCTCGTATAATAGCGGATCTTGCTGGAGTGTGACGGAAAATAAATATTGTTTAAGTTTTAATACATAGGCATCTCTTTTAATATGATTCTTCATTTAAATGTTTTACAATCACTATCATCTGCAATGAAAAACCTTCAGATATTCGTTGCATTCTGGATTAAAGTAAGTTCGATTTTTTTCTATTCACGCAAGGGGAGGGGAAATGACAAATTTTTTAGCAGTATACGAGAAAGTTTAGGGGAGGCTACTCCCACTAGTTTTTCTTAATTTTCAATATCTCAATCTTTTAACTGCAAAGGAATAGTTTTAGAAGGCTTTTCTTTTGCCCACACGCAATATCTGATTATTCACGTACCAAAAGTGTGATGCGTTTGCGTCTATTATACTCATTTATTAAATGTTTTTTATTACATATATCACTTGTTGCTATCCTCTGCATGTTGAAACTTCACGCCGCGTACGGACAATCAAAGCTTCGACCGAAAAATCTTAAAAAAAGCGTTGAACTATTGGATCCGGGAGGTAACATTTTCGCAGCGAGGAGAAATTTTGAAAAAATCTTTATTTCCGCGTATCCTCCTAATCACATAATATTATTTCCGTTTTGGATTTAAAAATCTTTATTTAATAATAGATTCTTCGTGATTTCAAAGAGAAAATTAAGAAGAAGCTAAGATTAAATGAAGATTCAGTAAATCATGTTAATATTTTCCAGTTAAATATGATTTATAATGTCCGCTTTTTTCTATAACTTGTTTCATCATTTGAAACTATGATTTATTTTTAAAGAGCGATATTGAACAAAAAAGATATTTTGAATGCATCTATAATAATGTAGAGATGCCATGTTTAAAAACTGCATAATTAACTAAAGAACTTGAACATGTATTTTTTTCATATACTTGAAATTTTCTTAATGGGATTTGTGTATGCTCTTTCTTTGCCTTTTCAGCTCAGATGAATTTATGTGCCAGTTTCATCAGGGTTTACCGATGTCATGGGACCTACCATATTACGAACATCTTTCTACTTTTTTGGTGCAAGGTACAAAAAAAGCATTCTTCACAGTTTCTACAATATTTTAATTCCAAAAATTCATAATTCTTAAAATAGAAGATTCGTGATATTGACAAGTTTTAAGCATTTTTCACAATTTTCTCCTTAATCATAAATGATCATTGCATGTAGTATAGATTTTCAGTTCACTACTTCATTTGTCCGTATGTGAATCTAAATTCGTCACCTATTACTTGTCTATTTATTAAGTTCGTCTTTGCATATAGTTTTTTTAAATTGAATATTCCGAAGAATTAAAACAATTGATAACGAATTTAAAACACTTTGACTCGAAAATGTCTCTTCACTTGTTATTGTTTCCCGATCGAACTCTCTTGTGTGACAAAATAAGTTCATGTTGGAATCGTTAATACCTACGAGAAGAATAATGCGTGGATCTACCCGTTTGAGCCTGCAACGGATGGATCGTGCCTGTACAGTCTCGGAAAATAAAAGGAGCCATCCACCATTATTCTGCGCTCGTTCATTGCACATTGAAAAAAACTATTGTTTCTCACAAAAATAATGTACCATAGAAGATTCCATGGACAAAAACTTCCAGAGGGGTCATCTACATATTTAAAATTGCACTAATTTTAAAATTTTCAATATTAAAATCCATTTTTGATGTCATAAATCAATTTCTCGTGAAAAAATACCATAAGAAATAAATTTTGATTAATTTGCCACAATTAGATCGGAAGATAGTCTACATTTTGTGTTCTAAGAATAAAAGGGGTCGTCTACACATTTAGATAGAACAGTTCTCTGCTTGCGATGTCGATAGTAGCATGAAACTTGATGCGTAAAAAACTTCTGTAGGACAAAACTTTTCTCCAAATGTTTATTTTGTCCTGCAAAAATTACAATATCCAATAGCTCTGGGAGTTTTGTATAATTTTCACTTTCGTCTGAATAATTTTTGATCACAAATGGTTAAAATTTTGATAATGCATAAGTATTTACATACGCTCTTTTGCATGAGTGGGTGTAATCGAGTAAAAGAGAATATTCGTAGTTTTAATTGAATATTAGCAAGTGCAATAAAACTAGTAACTGATTGAGATTTCTTCTGACTTTCAAGTTTTTTTTCCATTCATTGACTGTGTTTTCTTTGTAAGTCGTTAGGATACCGTTATCATCTAATTTTGCATATATTAATGACTTGAGTAAAATTCACCACTTTAATTTATAAATTTAAATAGTTAAGTATTTCAATATTTACATTTTATATAAAATGTGATGAAATGATTATATTTAATGAAACCTAAAAGAAATTAATAATTACCTAAAGAAATTAATAATTACCTGAAGAAATTAATAATTTCGGTGCATCAGAAAATATCGATGTTACGCAATCATCGCCGTTCCGATGTTTATATTGTCGTTTTATTTCGAAGCATCGGAAATTCCAATTTACCCGCGATGTTTACAATGTTTCCCGATGCATCGTAGACATCGATGTCCACAAGCGCCGAGAAGAGCATTGTTCTCGATCGCGCATCGATGATCCCTGATCATCAGTGATTACCGTGGCGTATCTTTCCCCACGTTTCTTCCATCGTGACTCATCAAGCAGAGACATACGTTGCGAAGTGCGGATCGTGGTGCTGACACGATGAATCCCGATGGGACCGCGAATGAAAACGATGAAAATAACTCGTCTCGAGAATTGAGGAAGCGAAGTGTTTTGTCTGTTGTAGAAGCTCTCAGTCATCGAAACGTGCATTACTTCGTGTGGCCTCGTGCTTTCTTCTAATCGTGTAAATTCTCTGATGTTGTTTTAAGTTCAAGGGTATAATTATCAATCTTGCCGTTCATCGTTTGTTTGGTTGAAGAGAAGATCGTATTAATTGTTTTTAATATACGATTTATTGTTGATAACTAGACAAATTTATAGTATTTTTGGAAACTTTATTTGTTAGGTAACTAAGGATTGAATTTATTATAAGCATATAAATGCCTTAATCAACCACTCAAAAGTGTAAGAATGCAAAATTAGGAAATAGTAAGTGCGAAACATTGATGTATCGAAACATCGCGATGTATCGAAATATCGCGATATTAGAGTGGCGATACATCGCGATGCTAAAACTTTAACATCGCCCAGTCCTAATGAACACGTGTTAACATGATTTGACCGCGACGAATTCTCGAAAAAGCTACGACGCACACCATTAATAACAAAATTGCGATAACTAGAAATGAAAGCTGTTTACGGTAAAAGAAAGCAAGAATCCATTGCTTTCAATATAACTATACTTGGGTTTCTACAGTAAAAAGAAGAATGATAAACTTCATTTCCCGCCAAGTAATTTCTTTACATTCCGTGCCTGTTTAAACTTCTACGGGCTTACTTGGGGGACTTCTAATGGTACCTCAGGCGAAAATGTCTTTGCAGAGATTTCGTTTCCGCCAACCACAATAAGCAATGCTCTTTCTCCTATCCCTAGTAGCACAGTTTGTTGGCCCAACTTTGGGAAATGGTCGGCATTGATGGCAAACGGTGGGTAGTTTTGCCAACAATTAGCCAACAAAGACCCAATCTCAGCTTATACGGTTGGCAACAACAACATTGGCCCAACGCAGTTTTCACGTTGGGATAAATAACAATAAGCGTACTGCTAAATACAAGGTGCGTTCGAAAAGTTCGGTGAATGGTCTCATAAAATAAAGGAAGCAATGAATACAAACAAAATACCTTTACTGGCATTCAAAGTAATCACCATTAGCTACAATACACTTTTGACATCGGTTGTAGAGCTGCTGGAACCTGTCAGCAGACGCTTCTTTCGGTATCGCTCGAAGCACCGTTGTCACACGTTGCTGGATCTACGCAATGTCGGAAAAGCGTAGACCTTTTTCTTACGCTTTTGCAAATGTTCGTGAATAATGTTGCTCACACTGTCTAGGCTTATCTTCAATTCTTCCGCTATCATTCTCAAAGACAGCCGTCGATTATCCGCAAGCATCCATTGCACTCGTTCGATGTTGTCTGGACTTGTGCTTGTTGGTGGTCGACCCGAACGCGGCTCATCTCTGACATTTTCCTTTCCGTCTCTAAAGCGTTTAAACCACTCAAAAATACACTTTTTACTCACTGCGTCCACACCGTACACTTTCACTAACATTTCGTGTGTCTCCGTCGCCGTTTTGCCTAATTTGAAGCAAAACTTGATGTTCAAGAGTTGCTCCATTTCGCAGTGACGGGCCTTCTCACAATCACTCTTTAAATTGGTCGTAGCGCGCACTTCCGCTTAACTGTCGTGATTTGGACACTAGGGGGCTCTAGTTGGTATGTCTCTCACTGCGTCAGCGTGAGCGCAGCATCCGAACCAGCGCGGATATTCAACTATGGGACCATTCACCGAACTTGTCGAACGCACCTTGTACAACCGCAACCGTACCGGTAAACAAAAAACCAGTAAGCAAACCTTGCTCATGTAGTGGATGGATTTTAGCAATATCTGGTAAGTTCAGTTATTCATTTCTATAATATTTTTAATTAAATTTCATGATTAAACTCATTTTTATTTATTTCGAATAAATTTTCAAACTAAAATTATGGATTTGCTATTATAATTTCTTTTCTGATTCCTGAAGAATACCGCCACGGCGTAATCGAAAATTAATCTTCTTTATTCGATAATATTTTAAGGTATCTGCCTATGTATGAAGCAAATGTTTTGAAACAAGTTACTTTAAAAAGGTTTTCGCTATTGTGCAATGAAAACGTAATGTTTGAAAAATTAATTGTTCTTTTCGATAAATTGTGAAATCTAACCAAAACGGCTAACACTATTTTAAAATTTTAGAGAAAGTGAGCCCAAGCCATTCATCTACATTTTTTGAACTGCCATCTGAAATAAAGATTACCTGTGATTCTATAAAAGAGTCAACAAGCTTGAAGAATGACTAATGAGTGAGGATAATATAAAGGCTTTGGTAAGTAATTACCAATGTGTCAAATTTTAGTACTAATAAAATATCTGTTTTCAGGTATCCTTATTATTTTATGGTGTTGAAATTTTTTTATTCTTCTACCATCATACTATTTGATTGAAAGTTGGTGTTTAAGATAACTTAAAATAGTGTGGTTAATCATTTTCAAGGCCCATAGCAATTAAAGACAAACATGTAAACAAATGTAAAATTTATGTAATAAGTGTGTCTTTAAGATATTTAAGCAATTAAATCTGTATTAGCAATATCTCATTAACAGGTGATCTTAACTACAATGATTAAAGCATTTTTATTTTTTCTATATTGCAGATGGTAAATTTAATTTAACGATTACAAAGATTATTCCAGGTTAGTATAGTTAAAGTTACATATTGGTGCTCAAAAGGTAGTGGTGGGAAAACTAGTACAAGGACAGTATAATAATCTGCTCCTATTAACCCGTTAGTGCCTGACGTCCCTTATAATTTATATTTGTGAGAAAAAACATGTATCTAAAACACGTATTTCTAGATTTGTTTCCATTTTTTTCACTAAAAGCATTATTTTAAACATTTTCTCTCGTCGTATTTATACGACACTGGGCACAAATGGGTACGTGGTTTCTCCCTGCCTCTCAATGTATTGATAAGCTTTCTTTTGTTTCAAAATATTATATGCAAAATATTTGAGTTATTTTCATAAAAACATATTTTTTCAAGTGTTATAATACTTATATTGTATTTAAAGTATGTAAAAATTTGAACGCATAATTAGTTAAATGTGCCGAAATTTATATTTGAGCATTGTACACACAATACATTCATTTTAAATTAATATTTAGTCCCCATTTTTGTATCAAAATAGCCTACATAAATCTAAAATATATAAGTCAAACTTCACAATATTTTTTATTTCTATCTAAGCTAGTCTAAATTTTCAGTTTCAAGTCGATATATAATAAATTTTGAGGATAATTTGTTCTTCAATTATTAAAAAAAATATTTTGTAAAGTTGTATTTATTAATTAATTTATAGTAACTGTTATTTGCTTTATTATTTTATAAGTGTTTCAATTACTCTAGCTTTAAGTTAGAGGTCTTCATTAAGCACTTCTCTTTGATGATGTTGACAGGCAGTGCAGCACTCAAGTTGGAATACCCAATTTAACTTCTCTCTTACATTTTGTTTAATTAAGTTTTCATTAGATTGACTCTTGCAGAAAGCTTCATATAGATCTTAAGAATACTTCCTCATTGACAGATAAGCTGAATTAATTACAGATATTATTTTATAGTAATTTAATTGATTATAATTTGTTTTTCAATTATTAAAAAATATTTTGTAAAGTTGTATTTATTAATTAATTTATAGTAACTGTTGTTTGCTTTGTTATTTTATAAGTGTTTCAATTACTCTAGCTTTAAGTTAGAAGTCTTCATTAAGCACTTCTCTTTGATGATGTTGACAGGCAGTGCAGCACTCAAGTTGGAATACGCAATTTAACTTATCTCCTACATTTTGTTTAATTAAGTTTTCATTAGATTGACTCTTGCAGAAAGCTTCATATAGATCTTAAGAATACTTCCTCATTAACAGATAAGCCGAATTAATTACAGGTATTATTTTATAGTAATTTAATTGAGGATAATTTGTTTTTCAATTATTAAAAAATATTTTGTAAAGTTGTATTTATTAATTAATTTATAGTAACTGTTATTTGCTTTGTCATTTTATAAGTGTTTCAATTACTCTAGCTTTAAGTTAGAGGTCTTCATTAAGCACTTCTCTTTGATGATATTGACAGGCAGTGCAGCACTCAAGTTGGAATACCCAATTTAACTTCTCTCTTACATTTTGTTTAATTAAGTTTTCATTAGATTGACTCTTGCACAAAGCTTCATATAGATCTTAAGAATACTTCCTCATTAACAGATAAGCTGAATTAATTACAGATATTATTTTATAGTAATTTAAGTAAGATGGGGTAAAGTGGTCATAGAGATAGGCTTAGCATGCATCACTGTTTTACAATTTCTCAAGCTTAATTTATTAGATAGGTGTTAGTTAAATATTAATTTAAGATATATTACCGATTATAGCTAAAGATATGAAACTAGGTAACCCCAATTTTTGTACCAAA
>BGPR01048861.1:0-11447 GCA_013235015.1 Araneus ventricosus
AAAAGTTTACAATTCTAATGAGCAGCACACAATTGAATTTTTTCTAGAATATTTCGGACTAATAAGCTTTTGTCATCTTTTAACTACTAATATATCGCAACATGTTAAAACTGCAGTTTAATAAGTTGTTTAACTTAATTTTAAAGATGCTTTTAAAATATCACATTAATTAAAATTCTTCTACCGACGTCCAGACAACAGCAGAGAGTTAAACTGTCTCTAGCTGTCGGAAAAACAAAATGTCAATTAAGTCTATTACTGTATTAATAAATAAATATAAATTCCAACCTAGTCATATTATATAAAATTAGGAGCCAGATGTCGTCGTACATTTCTCCTAAGGGAACTTCTGAGACTAGCATGTAAGTACTGTGTTTAGTGGAGAATAAATGAAATAGATTGTGACTAAAGTTTTGTGATTTTCCGCTTTCGAAGGGTGATACATGCTACTCGAAATATATATCGAAAATTACGATTTATCTAAGCGAGCTTGAAAAGGTATTTCAATATATGCTCAGAATATTTGTAGACATGATTAAAATAAATTACCACTATTTTTGAAGAAGAAATTTCTATAAACATTTTTCATTTTGTAACTTAACAAGCTTCTGTGTTCAACTATCCTAATTTATTTAAGGCCTAAATTTGTATATTCGGGCTGGTAAATAAAAATGTAGTCTGAAACATTGACGGTGCCGTGTGTTGTCGTAGTGATCAAACTCAGTGTTCTTAATCTCTGGGACTTTCTATTGTGTAGAGAAAGATAAGGCATTGAAAATTCAATCGATGTTCGCTTCCACTGTTCTTGTATACGTGTCCCTAACGATGTGTCGAACCGCTGATTGTGTTGAAATGTTTGTCTCGTGAATGAATAAATTCTTGTTGAAGTACAGAAACACTGTTTTCACATGACTTTGTTTCCAAGGACAAGAATCAAGATCAGGATAATCTCGAGGAAAGTGAAGAATTATACGTTCGACAGATCTTGTATAATACTCAGATGCTGCTAGTAGACTTGAACTGGCTCTACACCACGTGGAACAGCATGTTAACGTTGTACGAACCGAGGTGATGTTTATACGGAGCTGGCGCAACTTCACATCATCAGCAGGTTTAGTTCCTTACGTCAGAAGAAGATATCCTATTTTGTTTTCCTCTAATTGGAGAACTTTGCTTATTCTTAAATCCGAATTCATTTCTTTCTTTTAAGATAGGATTAAATATGAGCTGTTTTTCTGAATCGTAATTCTTATTATTCCTTCAATTTCCATTAAAAGGTTTTCGAAAAATTAGTAAAAAGAAAGGTTATACGAAATTCTGGATGCTTAAGATTCGATTTAACGACTTGAAATTGTTAATTGTGTTTTCTCTACAGTTGATGAAAATATCTTTATTTTTACATAATTCCGCTAAAAAAGCTTTTACCCAGCGATGACTAATTTAATTATTCTGTTTAAAGCATGTTTATTTAAAGAACAGTTCTGATACTATGTTCAGCAACTGACCGGCTAATAGGTTGACTATATAATTATGGAAAAATTTTCAAACTATTAATTTTTAAGTAGAATCTTCATACATACATATATGTTAAAACACCAAATAATACGAATGACAATAATCACTTTTAAAAAGGACATAGGATCACCTTCTTAATGCAATAGATAAGACCATAAAAAGATACTGAGAACCGTGGAGAATCTGGGGGGTGATATGAGTCTGTAGCCCCTCCAAGAGCTAAATCAAAATTCTTGATTTTTTTTCTAATTCACTACAAATGTTTTTTTTTATTCTCTTTTTTCTGATGAAACGTGGCCACATTGTTATTTCATTTTGTGTGTATTAAATTATCAAACGTATTGTAGTTGTTCTTTATGAGACATCTGGATTTGAGCAGACAACATACTAAAATGTTATATTTCGCGTTTTAGATCACCAAAAGTCATTACTACTGATCAAGGTGCAAAATCCGAAGAACAACTAATTCAAGAACTGTCAGAAGCAATGGGATGTAAACGAAATAGAACAAGGAATACCACCCACAGGCGAAAGGATGCATAAAACGCTGGTATCCTATAATAAAGTAAGCATAATAAACCATGAAAATGAAAATTGGACAGGAATTCCTCCATTAATATTGCTCGGATTAAAAACAGCTTGGTGTGCTGATTTTAAGTGTAATCAAACAGAACTTCTCAGTTGTAAAAATATTCGTTCGGCTTGCTATTTCGATGTAGTTCGAAAATTTCAGCCCCTTCCAGGGTATGTCAAAAAGCGTAATTCAACTACCTCAGAAATAAAAGATATCTTCAGAGCACATGAATAAACAGGACACAGTAGTCGCTGCAGCGTCACTAATTCTATACGAGGGAACAGAAGCGTCCACCAGCGACTGGCCGAAGCGAGTCGTGAAACTCGTGTAAGGGCCAAGATTCCAAGCAATAACTTCGGCTCGATAATTTTTTTCTTTTTATGATCTTTTTGTTCCGAAATTCAACTTCTCCGTGTGCAATTTGGAGCTAATAACTTATTGCTATTCAAACTGTAATAATCACAAAGGTTAAATTAACTGTCAGTCCTTGTCTTGGCTGTTCAATGACTTAGTATTAAATTCAAATTCTACAAGCAACCACTTTCATTATAAAAGAAAGCAAGCCTTTTCGTTCAAGAATTTCTCCTATAATTTGTTTTTTGTGGCTTGTTTATGAATTGGCTGAAAACTTGTTTTTTTTTCCTGTTTGCGGTTTAAGTCTATGTAATAAAAAAAATTTGGGACATACATTTTCTTTTTGATAAATGAAAGAAAATATGAATCAGAAAGATTAGAACAAAATCAAAAAAACCAAACAAAAATGTCCTCAGCAAGTGCTTTCTTATTAGAAAATAAAAATATGATTTATATTTCAATAACTGAAATAACAAGGTTTCTGCACATTGTCGTACTTTGTTTCCCAACTTATTTCAACGTTATTCAAGTTTTTAAATGTCAAACAATGATCACTCGGACACATATCTGCTAGGGAGTCTGAGCTAATCACCTTGCACAATTCATTGCAGGACAATTTGAAGACAAACTTATGATTTGACCGCTACATCTAGTGGTATAGTACTGGTTCTTACTGAGTGCTAAGAACTCTTGTCACCTATTTTCCACTCATGGCAAAGTCCCAGACAAACCATGGAAATATTTTCACTTGAAGCTCCGAATGTACTTTGAAAAGTTTCCAATTCACACCTTCGATGGAATTAAAACATGATGATACTTGGCCAAATGTAAAAAAGTACCACTCCAGAAATAAGACTACTTTTTAAGAGTATAGTGTGACTGATTGAACCCTAAATAACTTAGTACAGAAATTGGAGATATTTTACAAATTGCGAACAAGGAACGAAGAAGTACAAATGTCTTCCCGAGATACATTCGGAAAGAGCAAAGCAAAAGAATCTCAATAGTCACAAATGCAGTTTTTATTCAAGAGGTTCTACGCTGCAATAGAAACAAAAATACTTTCAACAGCCTTTTTCCCAGTGTCCTCAGCGAGAATAGGAGACACTCAATTTACGGTGATAGAACCCATACAAGAAACATTGAATGACTCGATTGATACATAAATCCTCAGTCTTGCTACGACTATGAAACTCTTGAAATCATTAAGTCGTAATGCCTCATATTCCCCGTCGTAAATTCTCAAACATGCAAATTTTACAGTGCTTCAATGGAAACAACCCAACAAGAGAGTATCATTGAAATTTCTTTCTGTAACACACAATCAAAAGTGTTTGCTGACAGTTCTACTTCACATTCGGTTGCTGGACTATGTTAACATCACAAAAAGAATAGTCTCATCTTTGATAACAGAACTGTTGACTGTACACTGGCGGAAGGACGTATTCACAAACAAATATAAGCTTTCAAGGAAAAGTTATTCCAACAGACTTTCAACATGTAACTACGCCAGAGGACACCGAAATCTTCTGGGTTTTGATATTTTAAGCACGTCAGGGAAGATTTCCTATTCTCTAAGAAAATCCTGTTTATGTGTGACTAAGGCGCCTGGATTTCACGACATAAGAATAACTGTTGTTGCCCAAATTGAAGAAATTAACAACATTTTAACAGAATTGCCATGGCAAATTATTGGAATCTGAAATTTTGCGAGAATGTACGTAGCTTACTAAGAGTACTGAGAGAATTTCGAAAATCTTTAAAATGCCATTTAAAATTTAAAAATGCTAAAATCCACAATATTTATTCCTCTGATATGCTATTTCGTAATGTAACGCCGTCTATCAGCAGTGCATCTTTTTCTTTCCGATGTGATTTTATACTCTGGTATAAGCAGCAGTTGAGACTGAGGAGAAGTGCCAGCCACTGGTGGTGATCTAAGCAAAACAATTTTGATGATCAGAAGTGCGAATTCCTGACTGCAAATAGTAAAATAATTTTTTTAATAATTTTATGTTTAAAATAATTTTATTATTTATCAAGAGGATAAGAACATACGAAAATGGTTAGCGATATATTATGAAAAATGAAATATTCTTTTGAAAAAACAAATGACTAAATTTTCTTTAAAGCAATAATTTTCTGTGAGATTATTAAAAAGACAACCATATATTTACATCTCGTGATCCGAGAGATACAGTATATATATAGCGTGGAAAGTACAAAACACCTGTTAGTGTCCATGTGTATAGTTTCTGCTGCATTAAAGTTTGTTAGAAATTAGAAAAAAGGAAATGAAATTGAAAGGCACTTAAAATTTACTTTCTATAACTATATACTTCACTTCCTATAAATTTGCAGTAATTATCACTATGCTCGTCGAGGTTATGCTTTGCATCGTCTTGTCCTGATCGTTAGATTTTCAGAACTGACTAACATCGAAAATGCTGGTTGTTAAAAAATATCAGAAAATATCCCATTCATCTTCATCAATTGATAAAAATAACTTGATATTTAATAAAGAAAGAAATTTATGAAAATAGCGAATCTCTTCTGAACTGCTATTTCTATACAATTGTTATTTAAAAATGAAAAATGATCACATGTTAGAATGCAATCGCAATCTTTACTCTTTAAAATTGAATATTAAACTTATATTTCTGCTTCCTTTCTGACATTACCCGTAGATTTCATTATTTTTTTTTACAAAATTTTCGCGATAGAATTCATAGTAAAACGCAAGTTTTTTCAAAAATACTTTTCTGACAAGAAAAAGAACTGTTCTATCTTTGATTTTGATATGCAACCATGTTTTTCAAAAGTTATTTTTTCACACACACTTTTTATTTTCAGCAATTATAATATATAACATTACAATTCCTAATGACCTAAGCCTAAACAAACAAACTTAAGATATATAGATAATAAACAGAACTAATGATTCTGAAAATTAAAAACATCGCGTTAAAAAAATCTCATCTCTAATATTTTTATCGCAGTCTTCAAGGGTTCAGAGGTAAAATTGGAGTTTAGGGTGCGTACTATTTTCTCGCCAATTTCATTCCGCGCAATTTTATTTGCCGTTGCCAAACAATGTTTCAGGATGCGCAGTGAGTTTTTTATAGGTATACTGCGCATTCTATGCCTACGGCATCTCTCAACGAGATTTTTTTTAACTTAAAAAAAACATCGGCTGCTTCGCTTTCAGGAAAGCGAGCTTCTCGTAGCTTCACTTTATCATTGGGAAATGGAACACACATGGAAAGCACGATCACAGGAAAAATACGACTTCTGAAAACGACGAAGCGTAGCAAGGGAACCATTGTTTCAAGAAAAAGCATTCCTTGTTCGATATTTGGAAGCGATAACAAGCAACAGAGAAAGAGAATCAGTCAATTCAATAAACGAAAATCTTCAGAAGAAAAGCGAACGGTTATTGAAAAAAATCGTTTAATAAATGATCAAGAATTCCAAACGAAGAATTATTCAAATTCGTACACCGACCAATCAAATCGAAGAGAGCTGACAGTGGACCAATGGAAAAGAGGCGAAATTAAGGGAATGCGCCGCAGACCGGTAAAAAAAATCACTGTGTGAGCATGCGCAAACGACGCCGAAAAATATTTCAACTCGCATCCAAAACAAATCTTCTGGCACTCTCTCTCTCTTGGCGAAAAACAATCGCCGAGCTTAAGAGAAAAGAAGTGATTACGCACTCTGAAGTCCAGGTTAACCGGTTTAGACATTTCTTTTGTTGCGTATTATTTACACTAGTCTCTGCTTTAAAAATATTCACACAATTACAATTAAGTGTCTCTTTTTATCAATATTAACAAAACTGGAATTAAATGTCTCGCCATTACCAAACTGATTCAAAAATTTTAAAGGTGCAAAACTCGCCAAACACTGAAATTATTAAAACGGCCACGAAAGTGAAACTGAATTAAAAAGTTTAAATTCTTAAAAATACGTTGTTTTTAGTGCATTCAATGGAGAGTCATGCCGATTCGAAGAAAATCGAACAGCGGGTTTGGTTTTGACTGAATAACAAGCAAATTTAGTGATAAACACAAGAGACGCCGAATGGTTATGTTTAAACAGAACATCGCTTCTTTCGGTCAGAAAGTAAGTTACTTCGAACGAATAGCAGGGACAAATATCACTTATGATCAATAAAATAGTTATAAAACTTGGCATATTATAAATTATAATTTTTGAATACTTTCATTATTCTAAGAGTTAGTTAAATCTGAATATTCTAATTTCTAATATAGTCAAATTATATCAAGATTTCTTCTACAATAAATTTGTCTTGAGAAACCAAAAGATTAATTTCAATACTTTAAATTTATGCAAAATTCAAAAAAGGAATTTAAATTAAATGTCTTGCATTCTTGTACTCTTGAACATCCTCTTTACAGTTGCAGAATTGAAAAAGGAGGGTAACATAAATGTTTCCCTTTTTTTGTAGAATCGCAGATCCAGCAAGCGTTACACTGCCGTCTTTCATCGTACATTAAAACAAAGGGTATCATTTTTCCTGAAATAACGTCTTCTAATTTTCATAAAGGGTCGTCCAGATGTTTATAATTGCACTAAGATTGAAATTTCCTATTGCAACGCATATTGTTGTCAATAAATTTCAAAAATAAACCATAATTTATGTTTGAATATCAAATTACATCATTGTAGCTCTATTTGTTTCAAATATAAAAAATAAAATAAAATTTTTACTTTTCAATGTTACATAAAAATTCAGAATTCTTATTTATATCTAGAGAAATATTACAGCTATTGGTCGACAATTTATTTGCTGCAATAGTCTGAATTTATAATTTTGATTTCCCGATAATTTTGAGTGCAAAGAATATTTGACGAAATTTAATGTTTACAAATTTTTGTTTAACTCTTCAAAAATTTTGGCAGTGATCGATGCAGAATGCTAATTTATAAGCCAATGGAAAAAACCAGCTTATTCGTAACAGTAGTTGCATTAAATTTTGTATTTTAGCCGTAAAAAGATGCACTTAAAACAATGAATACTCTCTCTTATTTGATTCCTTACAGTTTCCCTACAGTAAAGTTTATGTAAATACTTAAATGCTTTGTTAAAATCTTAACGTTTTGTGAGAAAATTATTCAAGCGAAATTGAAAATAATACAAAGTCTCTAACGCAGGACAAATTAATTTTTCTTTTGTAGAAATTTCAGTTCTTCAGAAATTTATAACACATCAAGTAATTATAATAGTAATAGAATCTCTGTCTAAATATTTCATAAGGTGTCGTCTACATGTTTATAATTCCACCAAGTTTGAATTTTCCTATAGCAACGCCTATTCTTGTCAATAAATTCCAGAATTACATGAAAATTTATTCTTGGATAACAAATTTCCTCATTTTAGCTGTAGTTGTTTCAAAATTAAAATCAAATATTTTTTTTAGTTTCCAGAGTTATATAAAAAGTTTGAATTTTTATTAATATCTTGAGAAATAATATATTTATTTACGTACAATTATTTTTGATGTATAAGTATAAAGTATTCTACATTTTCTGCGCTTATAATTTTGATTTCACAATAATTTTGCGTTCGTGCAATATTTTACCATATTCGATGCTTAAAAAGTCTGGTATAATAACACTTAAACAGAAATCGATGCAGAAGGCAATAGCAAAATATATAATAAATGGCTCGCTTTTATACGTAAAAATGAACCTAATTAATCCGAGGAAAAAATACTGAATAATTGAAAAAGAAAGTTACTTCATATTTGAACTCGACTGTTCGGCATTTTGTCTGTTTGTCCGTAAATTTGTTTGTCACGGCCAAACGAATTTTTCAATTCTCTTATCATTTGGTATAAAAGTTCTTTGAAGTTATGAAAAACGACGTAGGTTTAAGGATTTTTAGTTTTCGATTCAGTTTCAAAATGTCATCGTTTTAATTATTTAAATGTTTGAGGAGTCAATGCCGAGTTCATCACCATTAAAACATTTGGATAATTTTGCTAATAGCGTGACATTAAATTGTAATTTCGTCAATACTGATAAAAAATCTGGCATTCAATGGTAATTTTGCGAATACTGATGAAAATAATATCCCATGTAAATATTTCGCCTTCGAAATAATTTCTAAAATTATATAAACTCCGACGGAGAACTGATGTAAGATTCCTTTTTTTGTTACATTTTTTTTCGAGACGCGAGATCTATCGCTTAGAGAGATGCTATAACATTACAGATTAAATAGGGATTAGCATTCAATGTAATGAAGAATTAAATCTTCGATAAGTTTACGCCCCTATTTTGGAAAGACAACACCGAAGATTTTATTTACTTTTTTTATTTGTTTACCTGTTTAAAAAAAACACTTTTTTTTATCTGCGTTCGGCCATGCGAGTCAGGAAATATCCTGAATGTGTGACTTCGTATTACGAACTCCCACGTATTTACAAGGGTTTGCTACTGATATCAATTTGCCAGCAAAGCCAGAAAAAAAATGTTATACATTTAACAGGTTATAAAACGTAATATATCTTTATTCACATTAATATAAAATAAAAAGGTGTAGTTTCATTAAGAGCTTTCATAAAGGAATATTAAGCAATGATAAAAGAAATACTATGCACTAATAAAGAAACACAGAAATAAAGTGCAAGAAGGGAAAATTGTAATAAATTCAGTGAGCAACGTATTAATCTTAAAATTAATGTTTGCATTTTGTTAAAACAATAAATGAACAATTTTATTTTGCTTTAAATTTTAATGCTTTGAGCATACTGGCAATTCAAGTGCAGCTTAGACAAAAGTTTACGATTCTAATGAGCAGTACACTATTGAATTCTTTCTAGAATATTTCAGACTAATAAGCTTTTGTCATCTATTAGTTACTAATATATCGCAATGTGTTAAAACGGCAGTTTACTAAGTTGTTTAACTTAACTTTAAAGATGCTTTTAATGTGTCACATTGATTAAAATACTTCTACCGATGTGACGTCCAGAGAACAGCAGAGAGTTAAATTATCTACCTACGTCTGAAGCACAAAATGTCAAATATGCCATGATGTCTAAACTAAGCAAAATTCATATGCATGATAATTTTTTTCAGAAGCATTTTCTTTACGAAATTATAAAAGGGTTTTGCCGATGTAATTTTTAAAAATATTGCATCTTAACTTATGTAGATAACCTCTTATGAATTCTTTAGACGGAAAAATACTTCACTAAACTAGATGTCATTATTGTCTCTAAATGACATTGAAAAATTGAATATACTATGAACGATGGCAGAATAATCCCAGATGGAATTTTTTTCTCGACTGTATCTTAATCTTAATATTACTATAATAATGAATAAATATAAAATTAGGAGCTTTGCCACCAGATGGCGTCGTTCTTTTCTTCTAAGGGAACTTCTGAGACTAGCATGTAAGTATACTGTTTAGTGCAGAATAAATGAAGTAATGTATGTCCAAAATCTTGGGAATTTCCACTTTCGAATGGCGAAAAATGCTACTCGAAATATATACCAAAAATCACGATTTAGCTAAGCTCTCTTGAAATGGTACTTCAAAGTATGCTAAGTATATATGTAGGCAAGCTTAAAATAATTTACCACTATTTTTATAGAATAACTTTCTATATAAATTTTTTATTTGGTAAGTTGCAACGGCGAATCGTCAGCGATGACAGCATTTTATTTAAGGTCTGAGTTTAATTATTCGGGCTGGTAATTTCAAATGTAGTCTAAGACATCCACGGTGCCGTGAGTTATCATAGTGGTTGAACTAAATGTTCTTAAATCTCTGGACCTTGCTATTGTAGAGGAAGATAAGGCATTTTAAATTCAGTCGGTGTTCGCTTCCACTGATCTTGTATTCTTGTCCCTATCGATATCGAAATTCTGATTGTGTAGAAATGTTTGTTGCGTGAATGAATAAATTCTTGTTGAAGTACAGTAACACTGTTTTTACATGACTTTGTTCCCATGGGCAAGAATCAAGATCAAGATAATCTCTAGAGAAGTGAAGAATAAGACGTTCGACAGATCTTGTACAATACGCAGATGCTGCTAGTGGAATTAAGCTGGCGTGGAAGAGCATGCTAACGTTGTACCAACCGACGTGATGTTTATGCGGCGTTGGCGCATCTTCACATCATCAGCAGGTTTAGTTCCGTACGTGAAAAGAATACATCCGATTCTTTCCAAATGTATATCTGTTTCTCCTAATCACATTTTTCAGATTGACTTATAAAATAAATAACTGGAAAAAATTTCAAAACTGTAAAATATCAATTCAATTGCGAACTGATATCTCAAAACAAATGTCATCTAAAAATGTCATACAATTTTTACCAGATACCTAAAATTTAAATAAAAAATTACTATTATCATTAGCATGCATAAATTAACTCAGAAATATTTTTCATCTTTCTATCCCGATAGAAGCTCTAACTCCATTATTAAGCATGTTATTTTATTTGTTATTGTAACATATATCTTAATATAACATAAACCTTAATATTACTCTTACGTATAACTAAATATTATGACAACAATGTGTGACATAGAGAGAAATGGCGATTATGTATCAGAGCTGAAAAACATCATATAAATGTTGATAACGTGTTATTATCGCTCGCAGCACCATTCGATATGAAGCATGGAAAATAAGTGCATATAAACTCAGCCTCCTATTATGAAACTTTCAATCAATAATGACTGCCAGTATCTCAATGCATTAAAAATTGCATTGGAAATTGGTGGTTGGAAGTTGCTAGAGTTTTCAAAAATAGAGTGAAGCTCATGCTTTGTAAAAAAATGTATTCATCATTTCCTAGTATTTTTTATTGACTAAGAAATATATGAAACCTGTGTCAAGTTTCTGCCCACACTGAAGAACTCTATTTCTTCCTCACTCAATACCTATACTCTATTATGCCTCACTTTATGTTCTCTTTAACAAGTGGCATTTTTTCGCATTATTATTTTTATTTTCTTA
>BGPR01048862.1:0-11447 GCA_013235015.1 Araneus ventricosus
GGTATCCGACTGTGTTCGGAGACATTTTTTGGAAAAATAACTTATATATATATTTAATGTTAGTTTTCAACTGCATATGTTTTAAAACTATGAAAATATCGTAAAATTAGGCTTTCAAAATAATATATTTTTTAAAAAACTGAGAAATTTGAAGAAAAATGACTAAAATATTTGCCTTACGCTAACAGCAATAGACAAAATCATATTCTAAATATACATAAATCCTTGTAGGAGTATATTTTTATGACAGTCATCTGTGTTATGCTCTAAAATATTTCTTGTACTTCAAACTAGTTTTCAGATATAGCTGAACATAGTTACTAAACTCGTACTTTTTCATAATAAATGCTTTTCGTTTATATTTAAGCACTTAAAAATAATACTTGATTTTAAAATTGACCTTAGTTTTTAGAGGAAAACATCAAACATATTACAGAAAACAATCTCAGAAATTTCGTATCAATACTTGAATAACTTTTTGAGAAATCATTGTTACGGTCGACAGTTTTCCTCAAAATATCATTTCTCAGAAAACACATTTAAAGTTTTCATGCAACATAAAATAATGATTACAGTTCGGTAATAAAACAGCTGTAACTCTATTTGTAATTCACGTAGAGTAAAAAGTGAGACAGTTTTAGAAAGCTGATTAAACAGGCTACAAAATTAAGTCATAATTGTTTTTGATAATTTCATCAAAAACGACGATTTTAAACCAGTCGCAAAAACGCATAAGGAGTTTAAATGTTTGAAGAAGAAAATGCACACGAGAGATAAAAATCAATTGCAGATACAAAAATTGAGCACAGACCCATGAAAAAACACCGAAAAACGGCTGGATACATAAGAACACGGAAAATTAAAACACATAAAAATCTTAAAAATTAAATACATTAAAGTGTACAAACCAAAATAAAACAGATCATATATTTAAAAGTTGTAAATAATTCGATTTAAAAACACCAGGAGACATATGAAAAATGTCAAGTTCATCAGACAACTTGTTAAAAATTCTATAAAATCTGTACAAAGAGAACTTGTTTACATAGTTAAACTTATGACAATATAACCGACCACTTGCAGCTGAGAGAACAAGAACCAATGTGCTCACATTATAAATGTATTATGTCAGTTTATCATATACTCTTGAAATGTTCGAATTTCAATTCCCACGTTCATACTTTTTCAAACTACTACAATTTCATTGTCTGTTTCACTTGGAAAGACTCCTCATGTTCATCTTTCTGCTTTCTTGAAGTCAATATGATTTTATTCTCTTATGCAAACATTTTACATTTTAACTAGAAGTTTTTACATTGTTTTTACACAGTTTTACAGTTTGTACTATCCACGAAAAAAGCTATAGTACACATCACAATAAATACGCCAATAATTTAATTTTAAAACATATTTAAAGAATAAAAACCTTTAGCCATCGGGCAAAAAAAGCCGTCAAAATAATGAAATATTCACCAAAGAAAAAGTATTCAACTTACCCCAAGCTGAGAACCAAAATCGCTATTAACAGAATAAAACTAACACTTTCCCGCCGGAATTCTCAGCTCTAATCTTGCAAAAGATGACTTGACAGGCAAATCGAAAAAGAAATGGAGAAAATATCCATGTCTTTACTCTATACGGGCAATCAAGTTAGGGCCAACTTTTGGTAGCCCGCACACCATACGAGAAATCCTATTAAATGGTTGAACAGAAGAAGTTTACACTTCTGTTTGTATCAAGTGTTTAGAAATTTTTAATATAATAAATGAGGTTCACATTGACGAATGATTTGGGCATAGAGCCGTCGAATTTGCGTAACGCGGAACAGTCGTGAATGACCAGTCTAAAGCCTCGTTCCGACGACGTGTGGCTTGACCAAACCTCGAGTCGCTCGAGGTTCGTATTCGTAGACTGGGATCGGTGGAATTCAAACAGTCGCTCCTTTCCTACGATGCGTTGCTTTGCAGTTTCTCGGTAGCGCTTGAGTGAACGGATGCACTGACGACATCTGGCCATTCCCCTTTCCTTTGATGTGCGAGCTATTTACAGCCATAACGCGGGATACAACAGAAGCACTTACAAACCCACGAGCCACATCGATTCTTCCTGTTCCGACGATGGGAAATAACGCGAACTGCGGACGGAACTCGAGGAAAGACAGACCGTAGGAACGCAGCTTAACAATCATGAGATACATCGTTTCACCCAGAGATCATCATGTGTAATCGAGACACCAGTAAGTGATATCCCCTACAAAATAGAAAACGCACTGCCGACGCATGAGGCGAGTCACAGACGAGGCAGCCGGCGACCTCATGACAGCTAACTTGTTAAATCCTCATTCGGCTGTATAAACGGCTACTAAAATTATGATTCTGTCTGGACCTAACATGTCTGCATTAACTACTAATGCATTTCCTTTACTCAATGTTAAAGATCGTGTGGATGATTAACTTTCCAACAGGTGTGTCACCAACACCAAAGGTAGTGCATATTTCCTAGATATGCTATTGTAAAATACGAAATCGTCGCAATTCATTTTTTTACGGTCGAATGCAGACACTATCTTTTGACAAAAATAATAACAGAAATTAATCATTTACCCTTAAGAACATTTAATGAACATATGCATGTCTTGCATTTTCTTTTTTTCAAACTAAGATTTTTCTTGTAAGAGAGATAGTTCAATTAGTACAGCGATTCTCAATCTTTGGGACGAGCCCCCTAGGGGGCGTGGTAACACTAAATGGGGGGCGCGACCATATCGAAGAGAAAATATTATTAAAAAAATGATTAATTTAATGAAAGGAATGAAAAACAAAATACATTCTGACTTAATAAAGAACAAAATACACATTTACACTGATATTATACACTTATAAATAGGATTGTATCAGTACTGCACAATGCTTTTAATAATTAACTTATCAATACTAAATAAAAAATACATTGTTAATAATAAAAAATACATTGTTATTATTGTATAAATTTTTATTGTATGATAGGGGGGAGCGATGAAAATTATGGTTGATATTTGGGTCGCAAACACTTAAAGGTTGAGAAGTACTGAATTAGTAATTGGTTGGTAAAGGGTCCAGATTTCTATATACGAATTTCCTATATTCACTTGGCCTATCTCTCGAAAGGCTATGTGTTTGTTAAAATCAACACAATTTAAGAAGAATTCTTTTAGTCACAATTGACCTTCCAGCCATCGCGTCTTCTCTACCTATGTGAAAGTCTTTGCATATTTCCTAGATATTCTATTGCAAAATATCGAACTTTAATACAGTAATTACTAAAATTAGGTTGTATTTGGGTAAATTTTAATAAGCACAAGTTTTTTAAAAAGAATTATTGAAAAATTAATGGAAACACAATGTAGGCATGAAACACAAAAACAATTTAAAAAGTGTAAAAAATTAACTGAATGACGTCAAATCAAAATAAATGAAATCACCACTTTTTTAATTAAAATATTTAAATCTGTACTATAAAACTGTAAAGACAATATGGAAGTGAAAAAACAATTAAAATTTAGATATAAAATCAAGAAATCAGTTTTATAGTCATTTCATTGTAATGGTAGAGCGTATCTCTGAAATACAAACTGTATATTCGCTAGTCCTATTAATGCCTCGAATTCCAAAAGATGACTAACAGTTCGTCGAAAGGATCTGAAAGAATAGCCAAAGTCGTGCTTTCGTAATACCCTCTGTTAAAAGTTATAAAACGAAATTCCTCTCTAGTTTATCTCTCATATACTCGTGCCCACTGGAAGGTTAATTCTGAATAGCTCGTTATTCAGTCATACATGCATTTATGGTAGAAGTTTTGGTGGCTTCAGGCCTGCTGCTCGCTATGCCAAGATAATGATGATGTATAGTTACTGTAAGTAAACCCTGATTAAAAATACTTTATTTCGACTACTTTCCACTGCTTAGACGCATAGCAGTTTTTCTCTCCATGTATTGATGTCCGCGAGTTCCATTAATTTGAAGTATTCTATACTTATAAAAGTCAATGTTTGCTTCTGTGCGTGTGTATGTGTGCATCCAGACGAATTTATCGCTCTTCCAGCTATGACATTTGGCACATAGGTAGTCGTAATGGTGAATCAATGCACCTGAAAGCCGGAATTTTAAAATTTAATCTAGAATTTTTTTTATGTTTTGTGTAATTTTGGGTCATTTTTGGCACGTTTACGGCTGTATTATCTTTTATAATGAACGTTGAAAAACAATCAATGCACCAGCGGATAGAACAAACAATATTTGTTCTAATGAAGTTTGTTTTGGATTTTTAACAAGATTTACTGAATTTTGAGAAATTTTTAAATAATAGCCACTTTTCATTTATATTTTTAACTTTCAATTTTTATTTTCTTGCATCCTTTGTTCTAATAACGCTATAATTTTCAATATTTTTAGGTGTAAACCGAAATATTTATCCCTGTTTTAGAACACGAATGGTTAAAATATCTTTTTTCTCCGATTTTCTATGAATTTTTTATTGATCACTTAAAAACATTTTCTCTCGCATATCCGAATCAACAGAGCTTCCGTCCGACCCAAGGTTACTCACAGCTCCCAGAATGCATTTCTACTATCCCATTGGCTGGCGGTATCAAGCGAAAGGCACGTTATACTCTCCATCATTTTATTGCGTCAGCTAATCATAATTACTTCATTTTACTGATCCAAGAATCATTTGATTTATTTGTTTTATAGTCGCGCATATATGCTGATATCTTTAGTTAAAAGAAAATTCCTGCGTTTACTTTAACTAAAAATCGAAGGCGAAATCAATAATATATATATATCATGAAAATCAATCAATGTTGAAATTAAATGGAAAGACTGTATATATATATTTATATATATGTTTTGATTTCGTTTTCAAAACTTTGGGCTTTTTGTATTTAGTAGAAGTCATTATGCCACGGGCAACGCCGTGTGCGTACTGCTAGTTTTAAATAAAATATTAAGTTTGTTGTTACCAAAAGTTTTTAGTTTGATTCCTACTTAATTACTTCAAACTATGAAATATAAACGAACCAAAAGCTGAATAAAGCTCATCTTTAGTAAAGAAAAACAGCTTGATATTAATCGGATCTGCACTGATAAATTCCAACAAAAGCTGGTCTTATGCAAGCACACATTAAAACAAGTTTTTAGACATTTTCATGGAAAAGTATATGTTTTTTTTCTTCTTAATGTAGTCGTTTTTCCAGACGAAAAGAAAAAATTAGCTAATACCATGACAAAATACTTAAGAAATTTTAGATGTTATATCTTTTTAAACGCACATGTTTGCTATTAATAAATATGTTTCTTCACTTGCATTGAGTACGTTGTATATAATCATTTTTTTATTATTATGTCAACGACACGTGTGCGAAGTGAGACGATATTTTGTATATTGCTTAACTGTTGCACAAATGTGTATCCAAGCAGAATGTCTGAGTAAAGAACCTTTTGAATTATTAATATGTATCTGTTTTTGAAAATATACGTCTTGCATTTTAAAGAATAATTGTTAATTTAATATTTGAAAGATCTTATTTGCAATCTGTGATTTACAGTAAAACAAATAACTCAAGGTATAAAGAAAGAAGATGGGATTTTATTTCAAAGAAAAGAAATGAAAGAAACCGGAGACGGCAGAGGATATAGTCTTGCACAAATACTTTTTAGACATACACGTAGCTTAAATAAATAAGTTTTTCGTAAGTAGAAATATCTTGTTGTGAATTTTCCTTAAGGGAAACACTAAAGGGAAAAATAAAACTGTTATCCCCAACAAAAGGTTACTTTTTTGTCGGAGTGAAACTAATTTTAACCAAAGGGTGTAAGTTGATCATGATCCGGTTCTGAGACATATTTTAATTATCTTTATATATGCTTATGTCGTGCTAGTTTTTGTATGAATAAATAATGAAAAGACAAAATTTTTATATCATCTTTATGTTAGCTTTCCCTTATTAACGCTGGAGCTCACAATTTTTAATTTTGTCAAGAATATTTTATTAAATATGACAAATGGGATAGTCTGATTATATAAAAATTCATACTTCGGAATTATTTCATCAGTATATTTATTGACTCAAACAACATAAAATATGCCTATTTCTAATGCTTTAGAATTTAGCTATTCTGCATCACTTAGGAAGGACAGCCTGTATAATGCATGTCAACAGCCAAACAGCCAAGCATACAATAAATAGCTGATGTAACGATAACAACTCACTAAATAGACCGGCAAGACCAAAGTTCCTTCCCGCCCATTGTTCAGGTTTTCCTTTTCCTAATAAATCAAGCTTCTGTCTATCCAGAAAATACGGAGATTCCAGTTTGTGGCCAAACGGATCTATGGTCAGTCTTCTGATACATGGCATCTGCAACCTAAAAGCAGCCACACAAGCACCATTCCATTGGATTTGCAAGAGGAGCACGTGACTCTATGGGATTGTCGGAATTCATGGACGGGCGTAAGGTAGTCAACAGTCTTTGTCATTCGAGCCACGGTCGTGAATGGGGTAGAGGATGCATTCTTGGAATTGGGATATAAAAGGAAAATTAAATGTATTTACGAAGGATGTAATGAAATCCTCAAACAATGCCAGAAACTATTCTGTAACCAACCATCCAATTGCCGTTCAAGCCCACAATCAAAATTCTTGAAGTTACAATAGCATTTCAACAATTAGACATAACATCATAGCTATTTACAATCCACTATTTTTTTTCTTATGGTCCAATAAATTAGGCTTTCATCTACTCGGAAAACACTGAGCGTCGGGTTAGTGGTCTCACAAATCTATGGTCGGACACTTTTGATGTATGGCGGCTTCAGCCCAAATCACGCGCATGCGTGCGCCTTTCCAACGCATTTCTAAGAGCGGCACGTAACTCTGTGGAATAGTAGGAATTTATGAACGCGAGTCGGGTAGTCATCAGTTTTTGTCAGTCGAGTCACGGTCGTGACTGGGATAGGGGATGCATTCGCTGTGTTGGGGATATTGAATATTGGAATGCCTTTGAGCAAACTTGGAGAATGAAAACAGAATACGAGGAAGAATTTTTGAAAGTATGGAAGAATAGATCCTACACACAGGAACAATTCTAGAAGTTTTATCTCTGGTTGAAAAAGAAGTTCACGAACTTCTGTTTCCGACCTTCTCAGGAAATGTGGATTTCAGTTATTCATTTTAATGGTTCACTGCCATAGAAACATATATTTCTCTACAGTCAATACTTTTCTTCCAGAGAGTCCGCAAAAATCACTTTTTTTAGTACCGTCTCTAAGAAAGATCCTCATTTTAACAATGTTCTAATTCTATATTTATTGTTATATTGAAGTAGTTTTGTATTGCAATCTAAAAATCCATTTTAAAATCCAGAAATGTTCCGAAGAAACATTCAAGGTGAAGAAATTTCTCATCAAAGAACTCGATGGACTATTGCTTCAACGACATGGACCTACCAATCAGGTAGGTTCGATAATAGCTCTTCATCATCCATTATTGTATTTTACTAGAGACAATAAATCCAGCTTTCATTTACCCAGAAATCATGAGGCGACCAGTTAGTGGTTGCACTGATTCATGCCCAGGTTTAAACCCATTTGATACATGGCGGTTACATCCTGATTGACTACCACGCACGCACATTTCCACTGTGTTTGTAAGAGGAGCACGCAAATTTGTGGGACAGTTGGAATTTATGTATGTGCATCGGATAGTCATCAGTTTTTGTCAGTCGAGTCACGTTCGTGACTGGGTTAGGGGATGCATTCGCGGTACTGGCGATATTGAATATTCGAATGCCTTTGGTCGAATTTGGAGGATGGAGAAAGAAAAAAGTGCAAGGGTAAGGACACTTAAAAGTATGCAAAGATATATCTTAAACAAAGGAACACTTTTAGAATGTTTAATTTCTGCTGAAAAAGAAATCTTAGGAACTTTATTTTTCAGGCCTTTTTTCAGAAATCTGGATATCAGATATTCATTTTAATGGTTCACTAGCATCGAAACATATATTTCCCCTGATGGCAATACCCCTCTTTAAGGTGATCCACAGATCTTACTTTTAAAATGCCTTCTTTAAGAAGGATCCACATTCTTCGAAATTCTATTGTTATTTTTTTTATTATAATTTCTTACCGAGGTCTACCTTGAATATAAATATTAGTAAAATTTGTATTACAGTAGTTATGATCAAATTTGTAAAGAAAGTAAGTCCTATTTATCCACATGCTTCTTTAACGCATTGTTTGTAATATACAAATTAGATGCAAACACCAGGAAAGACAAGTAATGACTGTCCTTATTCTAGACAATTTATAAAGTACGAGAAGAGAAAATGTTCCCACCCAATGTCATGTTTCTCCTTTTCAGAATAAATCAGGTTGCTGTCTACCCAAGAACACGGAGCGTCCAGTTTTGGACAGCAAGGATCTATGGCCATCCTTCCGAAACATGACAGCTGCAGCCTAAATGATAACCGTACACGCACCTGTCCGCAGCATTTGAGTCCGTAATACATACCGTTCTAAATGCTGAAATTTATGGACGTGCGTCAGATATTCTTCTGGTGTTCTAGAAAGACTTGGAGGTTTGGAGGGGTGAAAAAATGATAAATAAATCTTAAAAAATAGGATTACTTTTAGAATGTATAATTTACACTCGGATCGGAAGTTTGGAATATGGCCCTTCATGTGTTTTTATCAAAATATGGAAATTAACATTTTTTTTTCTTTGGTTCGATATCATGGGTAATTAAAGTTTCTTGATGTAGTTGTTTCTTCAAACAAAATTTCCTTTCGTATTCAAAATTCAAATTTCGTTCCTTTGCATTTTTCGTAAAGATATAAAGTCTTTGTTACTCCGTACGATCTCGGAATAACACATGTATGATATTCAGGAATACTGCGTAAATCAGGTATGCTTTAGATGCTGCCTATATCTTGAATTTTATAAATATGAAATTTAATTTGTAATCAATTCTGGGTGAAATATTTGATGCACCATTGTTTTTGAATTTCAAAGGCCCAAATTCTATTGCAAAATACTGTTTGGGTTTTCAAATTTATGACGCGAAATTAATTTAGAAATATTTTTAGAATTTAAATTTAGAAATATTTTTCATATACGATTCAGTATTCATTTTCATTAATCAATTAATATTTGGATACAGTTATGTAATAAGTAATCAGCTAACCTTCTTTGAAATGGGGTTAACTACCTGCTCCTGAAGGTATGTAGACTGGTTTGCAGAATTGTACGTTTTGTAATCTGGAACCATCTTTACTCTATGAGAGACGAACCAATAACTAGTTGAAATATCCGTATACAGTAATTAGCAATTGGAAACTAATTGATCTAAAACGTTTGAATGTATGAGTTTGAAAACAATTTTCCAAACAATATCCAAGGGGTTGTGATGTGTTATTACATAATATTTATTTCGTTAAACTATGATTTCCGTGTTCTTCAGGATGTAATGAAAGAAGTAATTGGGAAAAGTTTTGATAAACTTAACAAATTCGGAAAAGCCATTTAATTGTTGTTACTGAAACCCAATATTTTCGGTATCAGGTAATTAATAATAATGTAAACATATCACAAAAAAATTTAATATGTGCGTTTATTATATACAGAGCGATACAGAGGTCAAGGAAAGCTTTAAAAATCAATAATTCACAAAAGAATGAAAGAAGAAAGGTCTTGTATGCTCAGAAAAGATAGAAACGAAACCGGTCTGTTTTTTAATCACAAACCAGAATTTTTTGGTAGCATAGTTTGTTATTTCAACCACTAGATATCTCGGAATTTGGGGGAGCTATGCGTTTTATATTTGAAAAGTAATGATTTACAAATATTCCAAGTGTCGTCATTTGTGATGTTTTTCTCCTTTGGAATGGGACACTAGATTTTTAGAAAATTTTCCTATTTACAACTACACAAAAAGTACAAGAAACACACTTTAAAATTTAATGCAATACGTCGCACTAATAATACAGAGCTCTTTCAAGCCAAGACGCTCATTGTCATTAAGATATTACAGAGAAGGAGACATTTCCAAGACGTTGGATCGGAAGAGGGGGTCCGATTGCCTTCCACTAAGATCTCTGCGTTTGAGGACATTACTTTTTTGTCTAAGAATTCATTAAATCCGTTGTGCGTCAACAAAAAATAATTGAAATCGTGGATGAGTTGAAGATGCACATCATTCAAGCATTTAGTCTACCGTCAATAACTCCCGATATGTTACGAAACACTGGGTGAGAACTTAGTAAAAGATCTCATTACAAAAAAAGTTGCACACTTCATACTGTATTGATATTGAAAATCTTGTTGAAATATTCATTTTATTTAAATAAATAGTTCTAAATTCTAATTAGTAGTTTTGTAATTATAAGCCAATACTTTTGGATACTTTTAACCTAATCACCCTATACGTTTGAGTAATGCATTTGAATTTTGCCTAGTTAATAGATTTATATAAATTAGATTCGCCTTAAATTCTGTTTGAAATTAAACTGATAAACAGTTAGTTTTTGCAGAAATATTCTTAATAAATTCTTAATGTTAAAATAGTTAAGAGGTATCTATTTAGTTGTAACTAAATAGTTAAGTATATCTAGAATGATTTTCTTTCAAGGGGATTATTGATAATTACCAGAAAAACTCATAAATATTTACGAAATAAGCTTCCTGTTTGCATAAGCAGAAAACAATACGCAAACCTTATTAGAAAAATATTCGGATAAACAGCCTTTCATAACATTCTTCTAACGGCAGTATTAACCCATACCAAACTCATAATCCAGATACAACCCAGGTGTTCAGTCAATTGCTTATTGCGAAAACATGGGACTACCAATCAAACAGGCTTGTCGATAACTCTTTCCCATTCCTTATTGTGTTTTCCCTTTACCAATAAATCAAGCTTTTATTAACCCAGGAAACGCCAAGCGCCCAGTTAGCAATCGTGTAGATCTATGATCACTATTTTGATACATCGCTTTGCCACAAAAACGACGACCACGCACGCACCTTTTCGCCGTATTTGTAACTGGAGCACGTAACCGGTCGTGATAGTCAGAATATATGGACGCGCGTCAGGTAGTCATCAGTTTTTGTCATCCACACCACTGGCGTGACTGGGATAAGGAATGCCACGCGTGGTCGGGTTATTCAATATTCGAATACATTTGGGCAAACTTGGGGTATGGAGAAAGAAAAAAAGAATCAGAGGAAGGATGTTTAAAAGTATGCAAAGTTAGATCTTAAACCTTAGAACTCTTTTAGAATGTTTTATTTGTACTTGAAAAGTAAGCTTAGGAACTATAGTTTCAGGCTTTTTTCGGAAATATGAAAATCGGCAATTCTTTTTTGAAGTTTAGTACCACAGGGACAGATATTTCCCATACGTCAATACCCT
>BGPR01048863.1:0-11446 GCA_013235015.1 Araneus ventricosus
AGTGGGAAAATGCAAAGAAAACAGCGAAATTCAGTGACATTCACTAATCCTCTAATCAGTGATTGATCTTTTGATAAATGGATGATTTTCATGTTTAGTTATCAGGGTTCGGATCTTGTAATGGGCTTTCTAATGAGCGAAACAGTGGGAAAATGCAAAGAAAACAGCGAAATTCAATGACATTCACTAATCCACTAATCAATGATTCATATTTTGATAAATAGCTAATGTTTATGTTTAGTTATCAGGAACGGATCTTTTAATGGGCTTTCTGATGTGCCGTGTGTATTTTCTACTCTTCTCCTAAGTTCAAGAAAGACTTACTCGAACAATATTTCGATTAATCCATGGTAGTAATGACGGAATTATTTTTATAATTTCAAATAAATAATTTTGAAAAACCTTGTTGAAAGAAAAGAAGTCATGATTTAACCTTTAGAGGACGACTGTCACACGGGTGAGCCAGCTGCTAGTAGCGTTAAACGTGCGGCCGTCCTCAAAGAGTTAAAATTTAGTTAGATTAACAGAATTTTCTATTGTCCGAGATGATTATACGGTCTAATCAGCTCAGCCAATCGTGGTTCTACTGGACTTGACGTTCAGTTGAATCGCATCCATTGTTCGTGTCTACGATGACACTGCAAGTTTTAAGCATGTTTCAACCACATCTGATTTTATAAACTTATCAATGATATTAATGATATTTAACAAACAAATCAAATCGATACACAAAAAAATGATAAACTTTATTAGCGAAAAATATAAAAAAATTCTAATTTCTACAAAATCATATCGACTATTCTAGCAAATTAATTTCATAGATTTCCGTTTGTGCTGATTTTTTATAGAACCAAATGTAAAGGATTTAAGGAATTTCTCCTCCATTTCTTCAACTTCCCCCAAACAATTGATCAGTTGGTCATCACTTATTTTCCCTCCATATTGTTTCGGAAGGATCTCTGCAGGAATGGAAGCGTGAAGATTTCGCCATCCATCATTTCTTGAATGAATGAATACCTTGAAAAAATAAATTAGACCAATTTGCACATCTATTTTTATAAATCTGCTTTATTATAAAGCAGAAGGCAAAGAAACTTACCCGTTCTCGAATCTTTTTATGTAAAAATGGATATCCGATATTGAAAACAGCTGAAAAAATTGTTGGTGCGTTGATTATATGAACTGCTTTAAGTCGACAAGGAGCAGCATTCTGAAATAAAGTAATTTCAATTGGTTTGAAAAAATTTCATTGATTTGCTACTATAAATTCAGGTGGATACATACAGCGTGATTCAAAAGTTCTAAGCAACGTTAAAAATCAATAATTCGCGAACGAATGAAGATAGAAAAATGCCGTTTTCACAGAAAAGATGAAAATGAAGCCGTTTCGTGGGGGTTTTATTTTTGGTCACGAAACCAGAATTAAATGGTTGCAAAGTTTACAATTTAAAACACTACATGGCCATGCATTTGGAAGAAAAATGCGTTAGAGTGGGCTTTCACGGCTGCAAATTCGACCGCTCTAAGCCAAAACCGACCGTCAGTGCAAAAAAAACCGATGATAATTGGAGCGGAAGGTTGGATATCCACCGCTCTATTTGTACTGCCTGGTCATAAATCATCACCAGCAAGTTAGGTCGTGACGTAACCTGCTGGTGATGATCCATGGACACACACCTTAATCGGGACATTCGCCGCTTTTCCACTCCACATTTTTTGAAATACGGGAAGTCAAAACATTTCGTCAATGTGAAATCCCGATGAAAATTGGCGTAGAGAGACAGCGCTGTTGGAATTCCAGCAAGTTTGGATATCCATTGGAATGGAAGGCCATAAAAATGAAATATGTTTCTTCGGGGCTATAAATCACCCGTGTGTGTGTAGAGAACATTTGGGAGGAGGAAAGTGCGTGGGAATTGCAGTTAGACTGGAGAAATCAGGCCGGGGAGGGTTCTTTCTCCAAAAGCAAACATCCTCGTTTGGGGGAGGGGGAGTAGTCTGGTGGGAGGAGGAGTCGAAGCAGCCTGTAGTGATCTTCATCCGTGTTTGACCTGCCTAAATATTTTTTGCCTGCTATGCTGCCTGCTATGGACTTGAATCGGTGGGAAATAAACCGATCTTTGGGCCAAATGGAATGGATCTCACTACTCGTGAATGCCCGACTTTACCGCGACCCACGGGAATCTCTTCCCATGGTTCACGGTAAGGTACGTGCGGTTTGAGACTTGGGAGCATGACTCAAAGAGGTTATTGGAGAAGGCGGGGATTGGGATCGGAGTGACTGGATTTGTGCTGCTTGGAGCTGTAATGGATGACCTTCCTAAATGAATGAACTGGAGAATGCGATGGCTTGGAGCACCACCACTCCGTTGTGGTACTCCAAATTCATGAACTGTACCACCACTCCGCTGTGTTATAATTCATGAATTACCAGCTCCACATAGAACAAGCCATTTGTTGGAGGTAATAAATACTTAAATTTTTACAGCATCGTGTGACAGTTCTGTTAATGCACTGTGTGAATATGCAGTTGGAGAAACGTTGCGTCACATAGGACAAACCTCTGGTCAGAGATTATAAATATATATCTCTTATTAGAGGGCAGCAAACCATGTCAGCGCTCACAAAATCCAAAAAAAATAAAAACACCCAAGTGAATTTTAAACCAATGTTACAGGTACAAGTCGTTCTACGCAGTTTTAGTACATTTCTTGAAAAACAAATAGCGTTGGTGAGGCGCATTTGTATAAACATAGGGAAAATCGAAAAATTATTTCTACCTGCTATATGTACTAGATAGCGTAACAGGCAAGATCTTTCTTTAGAATAATATCTTATTAGTTACATAAAATATTTAAAACAGTTTTGGCTTGGGAAATAAATTATTGTTTGTGTTATTAGTTATCCTTTTATTTTAAAAATTTTGAAAATCTAAGAATACATGCTTTATTATTTGCTATAAGCTGTCAAATCAGCTATCAGTCAAGGAGCCACACTTTTTTCCGCATTAAGCACCCTTTTTGATGGTATGACAGAAAGCGAGTAACGAATGTTGTTTAATGCTATGGAAAAGTGTGATTCCGCATCCGGCAGCTGAGCTCCTGAATGGAGGGCAATACATTGAACACTTGTAAGCCACTACTTCTACCAATATCTTGTGCAACATAATGCATCTCTCCACCAACTGTGGAAAATTTAAAAACTTTGCTACAAATAAATACTGGTTTTGTAGAAAACGAACCCGCTTCCTTTTCATCCTTTCTATGCAAATGACATCTGTATATCTTCGTTTGATTGCTAATAATTGATTTTTAAGTTCATTCCAGAACTTTGAATTACTCAGTACTGAGGTTTATAGAGTCGTTTACAGGACCTTACACATTCAGTGGACGATTTTGAACTTTTTGTCTTTTGAGCTTGCTTTGAATTTTTATATTTTATGAAGTAGCTTTTCTGCATACAGTGTGATTCAGTACTGATATAATAACATATTTGTATTTGTTTTGAAAATGAATTTATGAATACAAATTCCCCGCCGTCCGAATCAGTACCTTATACCTCTGGGTAGGCTATGTCGACGTGGGCAAATGAATAAGTAAACCGAAAGTGCTATGAGTGATTTTTTATTATATGAAAAGTTTCTGAAAAGAAAGTTTTAAAGTACACTCATTACTTACTGCGATAATTAATTTCTGTTCTTAGAACATTTTTTAATTATTTTTCTTAGTAATTTGTTAGTAAAATTGTTATGTTGCCAATAAAGAATAGAAGTCATGATTTTTCATACCATTGAAATTTAGTAGAAGATAAAAGCCAAGGAAGAAAACTTGCAGAAAAAAATTAATGTTTTTAAGCATGAATGATATCTGAATCATACAAATTTTCAATGATGGGCATTAAAAACGTTTGGTGATACCCTTGGAACTATCAGGCTAATTCAAAAGTCGACATCAGATGTCATTCATGGACAATTAAATTTTAATCGGTGACACTAATATTCATCCTACATCCTGTGACGGAGATGATATAATTGATTATTTCTTTTTAGCCCATATAGTCCATAACGAAATATTCTTTTCCCGTAGAAACCCATGATAAACTAATAATTATTAAACGAACATCATCCTGGAAAAGATATATTAATCAACCGATCACCCACTATACATTTAAGGCCAAAGATATTCGATCATGGCAGCTCAAAAAGATTCATTCAGTTATTCTGAGAAATTTGCTTCATACGAAATCTGCATAAATAACAAATTTTTCTATCAAAAAATGTTAACAAGCAAAATTCTGTACCCGAGAGGAACAACTGTCTTAAGTCCAATTTAGCTAATTTTGATGTTTTTATCGCATTTGCACATCCCGACTGCATCTTTGGATGCGCAAAGTGTCGTCGTTGCAGGTTTAAAAGAACAATAAATAACCGCTCTCAAAAATTAAATTGTGTATTGCAATACATAGCGCTCTGGAACTTCTTTTGACTCTCCTGTAAAATGTTAAAATTGTCACTTAACATTGTTTACCTCCGAGTACAAAATCAGTTTATGATTTTCCAATTTTTACGCTTGATAAGTTGTCTAAAATAATGAAAAAATTATTCCTCACCAATAGGAAGCTCAGAAATATCTGGATCCATCCTGGTGAGTAAGCAAGGAATCCATGAATGTCGAAACCTTCATAATCAAAAAGAAATGTTGATCCACATAATTGATTGACGGGATTTTCTAGTATTCCATACATTGCTAACACTTCTAAGTAGAAGCGCTCAGCAAACGTGCACTTCCTGTAATCAACTGCTTCTGTAAAAGAGAATCTGGATTAGTGTAAATGCGAAAAATGTTCCATAAGTCAGGAAATACAGGAAGTCATTATGTCTCTTTTTATCGTTGCAGATCAAAAGGGGCTGGAAAAAAAGAGGAACGCATTGGATCCTTCTGCTCTGTAGTGGAAAATGTCTGCAAGAATTGATTATTGAATCCAATGGACTGCATCCCAGATATGAACCCGAAAGTTCCCAGTGTGTTAACAGACGAGTTCAAAATTTAAAGAATACAATCAATTCCTGTTAATCAGTTATGTCTAGAGTTATCAGTTATCAGCCACATAATCAATCCATAAGCCACATCCATAACATTCATTAATTCATAATCCAAATCCATTAATCCACATTCATTAATCTATTAATCCACATCCATTAATCCATGTCTAGAGTTATCAGTCACATAATCTTATCCACATAATCCATAAGCCACATTAACATCCATCCACATCCATTAAGCCATAAGCCATATAATCCATTATTGTGTCTCCTGATATCAGTTAGAAGCCACATAATCTCCACTTCTAAGTAGCAGCGCTCAGCAAACGTGCACTTCCTGTAATCAACTGCTTCTGTAAAAGAGAATCTGCATAAATGTTAATACACAGGGTGTTCCATAAGTCTAAAACTATAGAGAAGTCATTATGTCTCTTTTTATCGTTGCAGATCAAAAGGGGCTGAAAAAAAGAGGAACGCATTGGATCCTTCTGCTCTGTAGTGGAAAATGACTGCAAGAATTGATTATTGAATCCAATGTACTGCATCCCGGATATGAACCCGAAAGTTCCCAGTGTGTTAACAGACGAGTTCAAAATTTAAAGAATACAATCAATTTCTGTTAATTAGTTATGTCTAGAGTTATCAGTTATCAGCCACATAATCAATCCATAAGCCACATCCATAACATCCATTAATCCATGTTTAGAGTTATCAGTTATCAGTCACATAATCTTATCCACATAATCCATAATTAATCCATAAGCCACATTAACATCCATCCATTAATCCATATGCCATTTAATCCATTATTGTGTCGCCTGTTATAAGCCACATAATCTCTACTTCTAAGTAGCAGCGCTCAGTAAACGTGCACTTCCTGTAATCAACTGCTTCTGTAAAAGAGAATCTGCACAAATGTTAATATACAGGGTGTTCCATAACTCTAAAACTATAGAGAAGTCATGATGTCTCTTTTTATCGTTGCAGATGAAAATGGGTTTTAACATGAAAGAACACATTCGGACAAATTTTTCTATAGTGGAAGATGTCTGCAAGAATTGGCTGCTAAATTCAACAGACTACATCCCGGACTTTAAGAAAACTGCCCACGTCAAGTTTCGGCCTCGATTCTCCTGATACACAATTAGCGGGATATTCACCAGTAATCCACTACACTTTTTTTGGAACACAGTATGCAAACCCGTCGTCAATGTAAGAAACTGATGAAAATTAGTGTAGACCGAGGAAAAAGTTGGAATTACATCCGATATGTATTTTCATTCGGCCCTACTAGGCCATAGAACTGAAATAAGATAGTCGGTTATAGGTACCGAGCCTCTTACGAAATCAAAACCACAAAATGGGGAGGGTGTGTGTGGATGGAAGTCAGTATGCGTAAATCAGGGCGGGGGAGACCTGTTTTCAAAAAGCGGGGGAGAGGAGGCAGTGAGGCCAAGAGGATCGGATTTTCCGTTGGTGCGGTCTGCGCAGTCCGACATGTGAATGACCCACCAAATTTTATGGAGTGGAAATGAAAAAGGTCTGCTAAGAAGCCTTCCAAATGGATTGGAACGGGTAGATTGTGAATGTCCAGCTTTAAGTCTGGTGGAGTCAAACATCCTTCGACTAATGTAATGTGGAAGCTGGGAATAGGGTACCACTTGCATATGAGTCGTTCAAAAGCCAATGCGGATAAGTCCAGAAAAAAATTGAAAAAATTCATGTTTTTTAATACAATAAATTTTAAATTTTCTGATTTATTAATTTGATTAGCGAAAGTATATAAAGCCTTCTATTTAAGCAACGACTGAATCTTTTAATAACTAGAAATAATTTTATTAATTCCATCAAAAATTATAAAAACCAGAAGACATAAAAAAATGGACTTAACCGCTTTGGATTCTGAGAGACTCATATAATGCTCATCATTTTATCACAGTTCAAAATTACAAGACCATTCTCAACATTAGTTATCTTCTAGTTCTAAAACGGGACGTTACTAAACTAAGCTAAAGCTTTAACATTAATCCATGCAGCTGTCTCTGAAAGTGAACCACTAACATATAAACATTTGTCGCCTTTCTTGTTTGGTTCTCAGAAAGTATCAAAATAATATCTGTAGGGAATGACAACCGAAATGGGTGTGTCCCAAATCAGAATTAACTGGATATTAGGGTTCTGCAAGAGGCAGCAGTGCAAACTCCAAATACTGCATAAGTTGAATTAAAGGATCCAGATCAAAATATGAAACTTAGTGAATGGTTCTTCACATATGTGAAGAGGATTACATTTTACCAAGCCCGATTTAGTTAAAAAATAATCTTCTACATCTCTGGCAAAGTAAATCGAAAAACCGCATATTAGTGATCGGTTGGCAATCCTCCGTGGATGGAGTAATCAAAAGAACAGGGTCCTGAAAACATCATACATTGGTTTATAAGGATCATATTATTTATTCTTCCAAGTGGCAATGACAATTTATCTATACCCGAAGATAACTCATGAAAAAACATTAAGTCCAGACACGGCGCCTATAGATTTTATCTTTGGGTCACATTTAAAGTCATAAGGTATGTAGAAGTTCAATCCCTAGTAACACAACATTGGGGAAAGTTCATAAATCACGTCTTAAATTGTTTGATATGTTTCACAATAGCGGCTGTACAGATTGAGCCAATGTGGTTACCGGAACAGTCAACATTCCAACAACAGCCTATAAGGAATCTAGCTAAAAATCTATCTACCATTTCCTGTTTCTAGACTTCTAAAACTAAAAGGTTGAGTCGGCTCCCCTGGGTATTGAAGAGGTTATCGTTTAACTCACGCGTTATTCCAATTTCATCTCCACTTGTCTTTATTTATTTAACGATTCAAATTAGAGAATATTTATTCAAAACTGGCAACCAATGTAACGATAGTCTGCCAGTGTTGTTAGTGAGATAAATTTAAGTGCAGTTACACATTTTTTCCTACAAAACGCATTTCCATTTTGGACTTTACCTGTACCTTCCCACATCTCCTTCCATTTTGCAAAACCATCGGACGACCTGCTTTGGTGGCAAAAAACACTCCGAAATCACCCGTCTCGGGTCAAAATCAGGAGACTTATTAATTTTATTTCATCTAATGAGGAATTCCTTCTCAGGACAAATTAAAAATCTCCTTGTTTCATTTAAGATTTCTATTTTTCTGTAAATTATAGGCACAATAACAACACTTTTCATTATGTATTCAATTAATTATTTTGTAATATCGTAGAACCTAACTCCAAAAATCGTAGTAATCAATTAAAGTATACGGCCTCAATTCTGTTGCGAGGCTGCAACTGTGAAGCTGTTCATTTGTATTTTATAATCGCAGTTGCTCGGTGTTCATAATTGGTATGTTCTTTTGTTAAATTATGCTCTATTGTTGTTTCATGTTCTTTTGTATTTTATAATCGCAGTTGCTCGGTGTTTATAATTGGTATGCTTTTGTTAAATTATGTTCTATTTTTGTTTCATGTTCTTTTGTAATATTATGTTATAACTCTTGTTTGCAATTTTTTATAGTGCTTTACCCTATATCACCTACCCTGTATCACCTTTACCTATCTAACCGACAGGGATCCGTTCAGGCTCTAAGTTCTGGGATATGCGTGGTGAAATGAAATGAAATGTAGCCGCCCAGACATGTTCACGACTGACTGGCAAGCAAGCTAAAACTGCCTCGTCCAAGTCACTATGTCATGCGTTGCAGTTAAATGTCTGCAGTATTTCCACTAAGTTTGAACAAAGTTTACTAAGGTGTTTTTACGAAGGAGTGCAACTAATTTTTGACTGACTTACGTAATTGCATTCAAACCAAATTATTGTTTCATCAAATACTTCTGTCACGTGTTTTTGCCTGTGGTAAAGTTATGATAAAAAAAATATTGCTTTCTTTGGACATTAACTCCAATGCATCTTTTTTACTTCCGCTTTTATTTCGCAGCATACAAAACAATATTGGTTGCATAGTAATCCAATGGCGCTAGTTAATTACTCTCTCTATGCGATGTTTCGTTTAATTTTCACAAATTTTTAAATAATCCCAACGGCTGTCTAGAACCATTCAAGGTTATTTAGTCCATTTCCTATCGAAGGGAGAGGGCCTAAGAAGAAAAAGGAGGAACACCATGCGGTGTTTTTTGGCCAGGCGCACGAACAAGAAAAAGAAGAGAATGGTGCTTCGAGTGCAATAAATGGATAATAAGGAACTTCTGTTGTTACCGTTCCAATGAGGAGAAGGGGAAAATGGAATATCAAGGGTTGCTAGGCTCGTGCCAGGCGATTCAAAGTACCGAGGCAAAAAGAAGAGAGGAGTTTTAACTGCTGGCAGAGGGGTCAGATACAGGGGAGAAGGCAATCGAAAAATCAACAAAAGATACTGCACCGAAAGACTGATTCATCAAGTTAAAAGTGTTATAAGTACTTAGACTTGAAAATATTTTTAATCCGAGCAACACCATTAAGTTAAAAAGTTAGTTATAAAAAAAATTATCATTTTCTAATTCTACAATGATACATAACTCCACTGCACCAAATACAATCCCAGAGGTCTGATGGTTTTCCAGGTTTTTCCCATAGAATAACTAGGCACGAAAATTTATATTAATGTGCCAGGAAAAACAGAAAATTAAAAATTAAAGTAATTTCCTCCACAATTAAATTCGAAAATTTTCTATTCAACTTCAAGTATGTGAACCGTTTTCAGAAATGTGAGCAGGCCCGCCTAGAAGGAGGAGGTGGGGGCAGAATCTCCGGGGCCCTGACCCAGAGGAGTACCAGGGCCCAGGAAAAATAGAAAAATATATATTATTTGTTATTTTGTAAAAGTTTGTTTTTATTTTTGTGCATGACAAACGGGTTCCGTCATTAGATGAGCTATATTTTTGCATTTGCTACCTCTGAATGAAAAAAGACACATATTCTCATAATGTTAATCTAAATTACAGAAGGTCATTATAAGTCAGATTTTCGTAACAAAAAGATATATGACTAGGCAACAGAAAAACAGTCTGAATAGTCACCTAAGTCATCATTTCAAGGGGATGGGAGAACGCTGGAAAGTCATATACAAGTCACGACATGCTGGACGCGGGGATGCCCGGAAGTTAAAAGTCAAGTGCCACTTTTATATAGGAGTTGTTCATTTAGTATTGTTTATTAACTGTTAATTCTTATTTGTTTTTATGTGGAGTGGGGCCACCCGAGTGGGGCCCGCATGCCAGTTCTTTGGCCTGAGGGTCAACTTGGCCCTCGGCTGCAATTGATGTGAGATATAAACAAACGAAATAGTGCTTTTTTTATACTTACTGTTTTTTGCTATAAGTAGAAGTGAATTGTTTTTCATTCTATAAGGAGAAATGAAGAGATGATTGAAACTTTGAGCTCTATGGAGAGGAAGGGAGCATTTCTTGAACGCATCCAACAGTATATCACATTGCTGGTAGTACCTTTGAAATCGCAACAATGCCTTCTGCGTATTGAACTTAGATACTCTCAGGAACATTAGGAGAAAAGAGTCATCCAAGCATGGGTCGATGTCCTTGATATCTGAAATTCATTAAACGTGCAAAATGTTTATCTAAATAGAAAAGTAATATCATTAAAAAATAATTTCCAACCGAAATGCTATACTTTTTGCAAGACAGGATATTTAAAAGTTTACAGAAATCAGAGGATTGGGTTTTCATCTCCAGACTTTTGATTAAAAAATTATTTCCGAAACTAAGAAAGTAGTTATAGTTAATTAGTACGCAAAGAAATGCGTGTTTATACAAAAAGCTTTTTAATTTTATAAGATCTACTTTTTAGTCTTTAATATATTTCATAATACATTATTGCGATTTTTCTAGAATCTTGCAATCAATTTTTTCTCAAATTCACTACCAGACGGTGATTCTTATATTAAATGAATAATTAATTAAACTTAATCAATTAGTTAATAATTAAGTTCTGAAGTCATTAAAATATTTAATTGTCATTAAAAACATACAACTATATAAAATTTCGGAACTCTAGTTTTCGAAGTAATTATTATTATTACGAAGCTACTATTGTCACTTTAGAGGCACCTCAAATATGGGGATGAGAACCTGCCGTATAAGTAAGCAGAGTCTCGCTTCCGGTGGGATGATAGTTATGATGGTGTAGTAATGTAGTAGATGGATAGTAGTAATGATGGTTTGGCTCGCCCATCAGCGATGACTGGTGATGTAGTAGATAGATAGTAGTAATGATGGTGTGGCTCGCCCATCAGCGATGGCTGGTGGTGTAGTAGATAGATAGTAGTAATGATGGTTTGGCTCGCCCATCAGCGATGACTTGTGGTGTAGTAGATAGTAGTAATGATGGTGTGGCTCGCCCATCAGCGATGACTGGT
>BGPR01048864.1:0-11446 GCA_013235015.1 Araneus ventricosus
CATGGACAACTCTATGTTGGCTTATCATGAGCACGATCTTTTGAATCTGTTTCTGTGGTAGCTCCAAAATGTGAAATATTGAATTGTGTTTATGAGGAAGTTTTCTGTGATTGATTGTCAAGTGTATTTTTTTGCATTATACTTTTAATTTGTTTCAATGTTGTATATTATTTTATATCTGAGTGGATTGAATATACCTGCTTTGATAAAAATTTTTTTGTAGAGTACAGTCTTCAATGTTGTATATTATTATATATATGAATGTATTGAATATGTATATACCTGCTTTCGTACAATTTGTTTTCGTAGAGCACGATCTTTAGAATCTGTTTCTGTGGTAGCTCCAAAATGTGAAATATTTAACTGTGTTTAGTGGGAAGTTTTGTGTGGTTGATTGTCAAGTGTATATATTTTTTTTTGCTTTACATTTTTAATTTGTTTCAATGTTGTATATTGTTTTATATATAGGAATTTATTGAATATGTATATACCTGCTTTCGTACAGCACAGTCTTTTGAATTTGTTTCTGTGATAGCTCCAAAATGTGAAATATTTAATTGTGTTTATGGGGGAGGTTCCTGATGCTTTCACTATATAAAAAACGGCCCTTTTCAGGGCCAAAAAATTTTATTCCTTCGTTATTAAGGTGAAAGCATTAAAAGGAAATCATCTTTACTTTGTAAGTTTTATTTGAAGACAAATATCTTTTTTGAGGCTAAAAAATTTTATTCTGTGCTGATTTAAGTTAAAGCATCAGAAGCAAAATAAAGCTGATTCATATATATATATATATGAAGATTTTAGAATAACTTCTAGGACACGCAGTGTTTTCATTATAGCGAGCGAAGCGAGCAGGGTTTGCGTAGCAAACCTGGGAGGATTGCAACGCAATCCTTCTGGGGGTTGGCGAGCTTTAGCAAGCAGGGGGCAGAGCCCCCTGGTATGTTTTAATAACCATGAAAACCTCTTTGCAGTTATCGGAAATCCATAAAATCTGTTAATAACCTCATTGACAAAAGGTAATTTTTTATTGAATTGGTAAATAAAAATATAATATAGAAAAATATAATAAAAAAATAAAAACTCAAAACACCCACATAGAGATTGAATTTTTAAGCAAAATGTGGAGGTCATTTTATTATCCCCATACATAGATAAGTTACGCCCTGGGAAGTCAACGGTCCATGAATCTGTGTATCGCAGATCTGTATACTTTTTCGATGCATGGCTAATGTTTCCGTGAATTCAAATTTCGTATAATCTTTATAAAATTTTTGTTCAGTACGATATTCAGTATTTTATTCAATTTTACTCGTTTTATTCCAATTAGTTCGTATCCTAACTTAATTCTCCCCATAGTTATAAGTATTTTGAATCAAAAATAATAAATATTCGGTTTGACTACCTTTAAATTACTTATTATATAATTTCTTAGAAGAAATATTGTATCTAATGGAATGTGACATTCCTGTAAAAATAACGTTTTCAATCATGTCTAGTAATGTCGTTTCATCCTCATAGACAGTACCAGCAAATAAAGCTATCCTTCAATAATTCTTTGCCTTTGTTACTTTTTGTATTTCTTTTTATTCTTAGTAACAATCACAAAAATTTCTAAATTGTTTTCCTATTTGTTAACTTATCTATAGCTTCTATACCAAAAATTCTCTATTGTTTGAAAAAAAAATTAAAAATACCGACACAAAATTTTCTCCTACATCATAAATACCTATTTTATTTTATCAAATCTATTAATTTCATTTTATCAAGATTTCACCAATGAAATGATTTTTGAAATAATCTTGGGTTTGGAACAAAAAAAGATTATAAAATTGTTCTGCATCGATTGCCGTCATTCAAATCAAGCCGCTATTATGGTTAACATGTTCTACAGAAGAAACTTATCTGCAAACATGGCGAATAGACTTTTCCCTTCCTGCAAGAGCAACAACCCATCCCCCCACTACCCAAAGAAGAAAACCTGGCGTTCACTCCCAAATGATTTCGAATCCGTCACTCTCGATCTGGGTCCGAGACTACCCGTTCCTTCGGTTCGGATCTGACCGGTTGGACCCGGATCTAGCCGATGCTTCTGATTACCAGGATCCGTCCCGGAGTGAACGATGTATCACTTAATTATGCTTTTTTATCAACGACACCTGATGGAATCATCTCAAACTCTAATTAACACTGAGTGGCATATATGAAGGAATGGTGGTGAATTCCATTATGCATTTTCATCAACGACCACATCTCCAACCGAATAGATTTAGCTGAAAACGACTTTGAATAACATTGCTGTTTAGACGAAATCATATTCCTATCGCTCAGAGAGTTCACGGATTCAACGGAAACGGATAAAGCGAATTTGTGCTAATTGTTCAGTGGTCGACAATTCTGTTCAGCTGTGTCTGGCCTCAAGACAGAAATATTTCTGACTCATTGTGAATACCTAAAAACTCTTTAAACACAACCCTTCTACTCGCAGAAAAAGAGTACGAAATGTTTCTCTCGGCCGTATGATCAGCGATCGATGCGCCCTCATTGCAAGAAAATTGAATTAACAATCGAGATCCTTTCACCACCATTTCAAACGAAAACAAATCTCAATAATGCTATGGTAGACGGTCAGTGAGGATTAAGGAACATTTGTTGTTCCATTTTATAAATTTCGGAACTCTTAAATTTCTCAGATATACTTTGGAAGTATGTTAAGTGCGCCTTTAAGAAATTGTTATCACAATCAACAAGGGAAGAAATGAGGTTTAGGAATGAAGATAATTTTTCTACAGCAATTTATAGAAACTTTAAGTGCAAACTGGATTAAATGACTATTGAGTTATATTTTAACCATTCAGAAACAGCACAAAATTTTGTGTCTTCTGTTGTTGGAATGATGATATAAAAACCCTGCTAAGTTTTTTTTTTTTTGCATTTTCATAATTTGAATTTTATGATATATATTGCTAAGTTCTTTATATTTGTGCCTACCCTATTTTTTTTATAAACTTTTCTATTTATATTGGGTTAGTCTAGGTGTGATCCAATTTATATATGATGAAATGTTGCATATTTTACAAATCAACGCGGGGCAAAGCAAGTATAGTAGCCAATGGAACAAGAGTTAGTAGTTGTCAGGACGACAAAACAATAGTGCGTTTGAGTATCTTTGAAAAGTTAAATTTCATGGAGGGGTGATGAAAATATCCAACTCCGCCGAAGTCATTAATTCTTACTAAGCTATTTATGACGGCTGGAGGCGAAAAAATTGCATCATGACCCAGGCACCAATTACCCTCGCTACGCCACTGCTTATTTTTGCTAGTCTTTCATCTGAAAATTTTCTAGATCTTTCTTTTAACATTATAAAATAATGGTAATTGAGAATGGTGTTCATATTTGGCTGAACTTATTTATATTATATTGATATATTTATATTTACCTCATTAGAACCTATTGATCATAGCTTGAATAGATGCCTTGATAATTCAGAAATTTTCTCGTGAATTTGATTAAATAGATTTTGGACTTTTTGTGTACTCTTACACTTACTCAGTATTGAAGTTTACTTTTTACCTTTTATACCGTGACTGCTGTCGTATGATATTTGACATATCCTTCTGTTTTCGAGGCAATTTTTTCTCGACAAAGGGACATAATCTTTTTTTAAACTGCTCATAAGTATGTTGTTTATTAATCTTCCATTTAATCATATTTTAAATGTCACTTACAGTTCTCGAAAGATTCTAGACATCTGTAAGAAAATATAAATATAAAAATAGTTTTCCATAGCATATAGAAGAGTTTCATTTCTTATGAAGAAACTTTTTAAAATGTGAAAATTTAAGTAGCCTATCCAATGTTTTGTAAAATAATATTCTCGTTCAATGCACAACATTTATTTCAATCACATGTATCAGTTACTGTGATACAGTATACTCTCATTTCTGCTTTGCAGCGAAATGTTCGCTGATACAAAATGTTGGATTTCCTGAGCAGCGTGTGCACATGTTCCTACTGTCCTTGCGAATTTAATTTGCAGATAGTTAATTTCTTTGTTTGTTGGGAGGATTGGCTCCAAACATTGTTGCTTCTTTCGTGAAGTCTTGTCAGATTGAAGGTTAAATAACTTGAATGCACCATACTGAACAGAATTTCGCTCCAGATTTCATCAGTGCACTCGAGAATGAAATTGAGAAATGAAATTTTATTTCCCTTGACTTGATACAAAACTTTAGTATTTAGGAACATTCTTTTTAAAAATGAAGGCCAGTTTTCTTGAACCGTGCTCCAGTTTTTCTGCAACAATCGTATAGTTCTATATTCTAGTCACACAAGTCAACAGACCTCAAAAATTGGCTGTAAATTTCTATCTGAGCAGGTTTCTTGAAATAGTGCTGCTTGTTACTCAGGTACCTGCTTTTTTCCACATAGTCAGCAATATATTTTGTAGTAAGCACACGAAGAGATTTTTTTTATCTCCGTACTTATAAAGGAGAATATTTCTATTTCTCACAATTACAGGCTATTGTTTCTAAATACAGGTAGTGGGGTTTTTGTTAAGAATGGTTTGGTGGAAGCTTCTCTTAAACCAAGAAATGCTGACTGCTGCTCGGTTTTCCGCACAGGAAATTATCGCCATTGATATGGCTTTAGACTTTGTTTTGGAACTTCAATTATTCCGTGAGATATGGATTCTCTCGGAAAGCCGAAGTGTTGCCCAATATCTTCATACTAGGAGAGATGTTAGTGACAGGAAGGGAATGGATATCTTAAATAATATCTAGACCCTGTGCAATTCTTGTGTTCTTCATCTACAATGGATACCATCACATGTTAATTTAAAATATAACGATATTGTTGAGAGTCTTGCTAAAGAAGGTACTACCATGCCTCAGGACTATATAGAACACTGAACCTACCTTGAGTTATACTCAAGAAGAAAGACCTTTGTTAACATTTCTTGGAGACATTCACCAGTTCATCCATGGTTTCATAGTGAAGACCCCGGTGCTACTATATATTTTAAGGGGGACAGGAAAGACCAGACAGCTTTGGCTCGCTTATCATCCGGTCACATTAAAACCCTCAGATTCTCTTGTGGTGATAAGAAGTTCAATATCTGTACAATGTGCAAAATGATTGAGGCCACTCCGCAACATCTACATAGATGTGCTGTTCCCTTGGTGTATGATGACCTACCTAAACGACCGGATTTCGTGTTGGAGCTGATGAACGCGAACGACCTCATAGACCTGATCTGAATCAGATCAGAAGGATTAAAAAGAAGAAGAAGACAGGCTATTATTTCTGTAAGGGCGTATACAATAGTGCCTTAGGATTACCCCTGTTTGCAGATATTGTTCAAGTTACAATAGTTTAGAGACTGAGGAGAAATTCTGCCAGTCGTACAGATATGTACAAGGATACAAGAACGATATGTCGACCTTGATACAAAAAGTTCCTAGCAATAAAAATTAAAAGTCTTTCAGACATTGAAAGAACGTCGGAGTCTAGATATTCTGGAATTATGTGTGTCTTTACCTACGTAAAAGTTCCACGTATATCCTTGCAAACTGGGGTCAGCTTGACATAAGAAGTAAAGCTTTATGCCGAATCTCTATAAGCATTGCCATGAAAGGTTCAAGGCGAGGCAAAGGTCGTCCCTCTTCTACATTTAAAGGTTTAGAGATGTTGGATATTAGTGATTTCATGAATAAGAAACTGTAACAAATCTTCTTCACGTCAACCGGTGGCGCCGCTAAACTCTGAACTGAACTTTAAAACTATGTACCTGTACTTTACTTCCTTGTAAATGTTCTCAATTGCATCTATATATTCTTTTTGTGCGTGTTTGCTGTCATGTGCTCGTTTTAAAAAATTCTTCTTATTTTTCAAAGCAGTGTGTGCTCTGTGCTGCCCTCAAGATTGATGATGTATAATATACATACCTGTTTTAGATAATGATCCCACTATGAGAGCTTACTACTGAGAATTAAGGTAAGTGAAATCTCCACTTACTCTCTTACTTAGAATTAAATTATAATTCCAAGAAGAAAATCCCAGGAAATTAAAAACAGAAATATATCTATTTAAAGTCATCACTTCTTTTTTAAAAAAACAACAGTAGGACTTATTGCAATGATGCTCTTCATCCAATACATGATAAATCTATTATATGATTCACTCTCATGAGTAAGGCAAGCGATGAAAAAAGATAAATTTTATTTTGATCTACATTTTTCCACGCCAAGCCGTGAACATCGCGTTTCATCTGAGGATCTTGAAAATATAAATTACGACGCTTTTTCATGCAGAAACACATTCATGAAACCACACATGCGGAAACAAAAAAATTTGAAGCACTCAGCTGGAGATGATTATTCATTTCCAAATACTGGGTGTCGCAAATTGAAGTCCCTTTTCAGTTTAGACAGTTCTTCAGGGCGTTCATCAGAGAATGTATATGACACAAATTTTCATGCCTCTGCTGATCGTGGTTCCTAAACAATCTCGTCGCTTTCTTTCTCACTTGTTATAAAGCTGTGAAAAGAGTCTTCCGCTTCACCATGTTCTTATATGAAATCAATATCCAAATCCGAAAATTCAGCCATTGTTTATCATCTGAACTATTCATTCATCAGCAAGATAAATGAAAATTAAAAGAAGCATAAGTGTACAAAATTGGCCCAAACAATCGGCGGCGGTTGAGCTAGCACCATCTACATCTAGTTTAAAAACTCATATCTCAAAAAATCATATCTCACACTTCCAGTTCACCTGATAATATCCATGCCTGCTCCCACCTCAACGATGACTTATTTTATCGTAATTTTCTTCTGATGTATGCCCCTGGAACGAAAAGGTAAATTCTTATTTTGCAGTGATGTGGGTAGGAAACAGTGGCAGCTCGTCCATTAGGGAATCATTTTAGTCCTGGAATTATTTTAAAAGTTTGTATTTCTGTTTTTATTCTTATTTGCTTACTTTCCCACCCCGAGAGTTCGATGATGAATGAAAATGGAGAAAAATATTAAAAACGCGAAAAGAACACAAAAAATGAGTCAACTAGGAAAAGACACACAAGTTGGAGCTGCAAATTTAAAAGGCATCGAAAGTACCAAAATTCGTCCACTACGCACAATTGAGCGATGACAGAGGGAGAGAAAATCAACCCTTTCTCCCTTTGAATTTATGAGGGCATAGCTGCATTCCACTGAGCTCTGATTGGTGGAAAAGAAAACTGAAAGAGGAAGATGCTCTTTTTCTCTTTTCTTTTCTCGCTCCCGCCAAAAGTTTATATACGCTTAGTCGTTATGTTTTTCATCGATTTCTCTCATGGGTTATTTATGCGTTTCTTCTTCGCTTCCTGTTGACTCGAAACATGTTTGTTTTATTGAATATTAGTTTTCTTTCGTTAGAAGACATTCTCCTCAAAATCGTATGTAGATAATTTTCTAAAATATTATTCAGATGAAAAATTTTATAAGGAGTAAGCAATCTCCTTATTATTAGCGAAAAGAAAAATGTAAGTTGCAGATCTTCAAGTGAAAATTGAATATGAAAATGCCGGTCGAATTATGCCGGATACGGACACTGTCCAAACGTCTTCAAGTTGGAAAAACCTGCACCAGCAGTACAGTTAGGCCAGAACGCCGTTCCTCAACCGGTGTTTTTAACATGGCAATTTTTGTCACACAAGTTAAAGCGTCCCAACACTGATTTTTTTGTGACTACACAACTGGACAGTACCAACGAAAATTCTTACATCATTGATTGCTTCTTAGCTGAAGTGCCGCTGCTGGTTGCGAAGTGTGAAGTTTCTGCCGCTGACGACCGACAGTTGACCAGATGCTGCTGAGATTTGTATGTTTAATTTGTTTTCCAGATGCCGTCGACTCTGAACTGTTGGTCGGATGACCGAATTTGGTTGTTGACGGGATGAGAAAATCTGCGGCGACATTCTGGTATTGTTCCAGAATTTCCGAAACTATAGCTTTGAACTGAGCACAGATGAAGAGGATGAAACCTGAGATTTTAACCCCTCTCCAAACTTTTGAACCACAACAGCGGAAGGATGTTTGATCTACGATGACTGATTTAACGTGGAACAGGGCAACATAGACGGTGTATCTTCAGCATACTAGTAAAAAAACTATATAAGTATAGCAGTGAAAAATTTTAACTGGAAATTTTTAAATACCCCAACCACAGTTTGTAACACAAGTACCCAACAATCACAGTTTTCAGGGATTATTTTTTCATTTTTTATTTTTCTTCAGAATTTTCCCGAAATAAATTTGGTTGAAGATTCACCGTTTCATGAAACATCCTTCGATCTGCGAGACTTTAAGGAAGAAAAAATTGTCCACTTTAGACAAATTTTGTACCATTATGTTATATAAAGAATGAAATATTTTCGGCAATGAATTAAAATGTTTCCTGTAATAGTATAGATAAATTAATAGAATATTGTTTGTGTTTGCCAAGACCTACTGGAGCTACAGAACGTGTTTTTAGTTTAATGACCAACAAAACGGACCAGTGGAAAAACAAATTACATGTTGAAACTTTAAAGTCATACTAATTACCGCAAAATTTTTTATTTTTCTTCTATGAAATTTTATCAAAACAACCAAAAAAAATAACCGAATTTCTACTGAAATCAATTCATTCTTTAGAAATATCCAAGAAAAACTTTTTAAAAAAAGGTAAATGAAATGCTACGGTACTAAACTTGTTTCGGTACGATTATATGTGTTTTATCAATAACTAATCTTCAGTTCTGCTTTATTCAGTTTTAGTCAATGTATATACCCAACAAAAGACGCTATTACTTTTACAATAATTTTTTATAAATTTCGAAAATATTATAAACGCAGTCCCAATTTTTTCCCCTTAAATTGCGTCAAGAATTTAAATTTCATCGTAGTAAGAATAAGTTTTGATTTTTGACAGTAACAGCGAAAGGTATATTAATATCTTTCATATTATTTTTATAACCAAGTTATATTACTCGGAAATAAATCTATCAAAATTCGGAAACTATAATACTCTACTCTACGTTACTACTATATACTCTATTTTGTCAGATTATTCCATTTGAAAAGCATCTTAAATTGCTACTGCTAATGCACACAAAAATAAAACGAAACCTCATTGTTTCATATATAAAACCGAAATTTAAAATATTACTAATTTCTAATTTACTTAAATCGCATTTGATAAAATTTTTGAAAACCATTTTAAACATGTCATTCTTATCTCGAGGAATCTTACATAATAGGTATTTACCAGAAATCATAGATTTACTCCTAATGTGCTCTTCATAATTCTCTAATATAATAAATCAAATGGAAATAAGATATCCGGAATATACAACAATACACTTTCCATTTATCCATACCAAATATGCAAGATGGAGTTATTTAGATTGGTTTTCGTTTGAAATGAGGGAAATGAAGAACTATTACTAATCTCCCCAAATGAGGGCGCTGCTATCGCTTATCACATGCAAGCGTGAATTCTCTATATACCCTCCTACTTAGTTGGAACAAGTCAAAATTAATATCTATCTTTATTTGTCTTAACAATGATACGTTTTAATAAACATGTAGAATTGGCGAAAAGGGAATAGGTTGTTTAATGTAGCTCATAACCTTGATGTTTCAAGTTTCGATGCTGTAGTACTGTGCGGATTCAACTCCGGAAACTTGCTTTCTTCCGTCAGTTTAGAGGATGACAGGGAAAAGAATAAATATTGATTCTGCATTTCCATTGTTATTCTTAATTCTATGCTGTATCTGACACTACTAATAATTTAATCCTAGAATTTCTAGCTTCTCATATAGAAAAATTGTACATATTCAAATCACAACCCTATCTAGAGATTATAATGCTAATTTTGATCTCCCAGTCCAGATACAAAATTCTAGGCCTTTAATGGAAAAAAGCATCTACTTTTCTCCACGAAATGTTGGCTTTTTGAAAATTTATATAAAATTTAGTAAAATATTAAAAGTGACAAAATTAATCTTATATATTGTTCTTGACAAATTCCGGAGTACCCGCCCCTCAAAAAGGGGCTACCTCCATTCTTGACGAGTACTGAGTCCAACATGGCGTGAAGTATCTGACAATGAACTGAATAGGATTCATTTCGGCAGTGAGGAGAGACAGGGACGGGGTGCGTACATTGGAGCTTCATAGAAGCTACGTCCTTCGCAAAGTAGCTCTGAGAAGAACTGGAAACAGTTCTGAGAAAGTCAGGAGTCTAGCGGTGGCCAGAAGAGAAGATCTTGAGACGGAGTGGAGGAGAGTGAAACTGTGAGAGCTTAACTGTGTATGGTTAATATCTGAGGAGAGGGCCGTGGGAGAAAAAAGTCGGAAAGTAAGTAATGTAAACAAGCTGCGTGGAGGGGGACAAGGTGCATTACTATTACAGGAGAATATTTCTCGGTCTTTTTATTTTGGGATCGGGGATATAATTAGGAATAAGTTGAATTGCTGCATTTTCGTGCGTGTCGAGAGCATTAAAGAATTTTGTTGCAATTTTAAAAATGTATTCCTTTAGAGAGGGGTAGTTAAGTGCTTTACGCATTTCGGTGTTCGAGATATACCATTTTGCATTGCAGATTGACCGAATTACTGAGTGATATTGAACGTCAATTATTTTAATGTTGGTTTTAGCGGCATAACCCCAGATCGGACAGGCATAAGTTAGAATGGGACGCAAATAGGTGTTGTAAACAAGTAACTTCGTTTCCCTAGGCATTTTAGATTTCCGAGAAAGTAATGGGAAAAGTTTACGCGCGGTGTCTCGGAATTTATTTTTAAGGTATATAAAATGGGGTTTCCAAGTTAATTTGCAATCAAGAATAAGACCTAAATACTTACATTCCTGAGACCAGGGGATAATTCTGTCATTAATCTTAATTGGGGGGAAGCTGGAGTACCTACGCGCATTAGCAAACATAATAGCTTCAGTTTTTGAGACGTTGATTTCTATTTTCCATTTAATGAACCAGTCCTCAAGTGCTTTAAGATGGCGATTAAGAGCAATTTGAATATAATTGGGATTTTTGTTCCGGGCAAGTATTGCTGTGTCGTCTGCGTACATGCATAATAAAGTATTGAATTGTTTGGGAATGTCATTAATATACAGGGCAAAAAGAGTCGGGCCAATTTTCGACCCTTGTGCCACGCCTGCATTAATGTTTTTGGTGCTTGAGAGTTCATTCTTGACTCTAACTGCAAATTTTCTTTCTAATAAATAAGAATCTATTAGCTTAATAAGGTAGGAGGGGGTCTTGTAGTGTATAAGCTTATGGATAAGTCCATCTTGCCAGACCCTGTCAAACGCTTTCTGGATATCTAGGAAAACAGCCCCTGTTTTCTGTTTATTGGCAAACCCCTCTGTGACATATTCAACGACTCTAATAAGTTG
>BGPR01048865.1:0-11446 GCA_013235015.1 Araneus ventricosus
GGTGCGATGTGGACAGGAAGTATGAAACATGATGATAAATAAAAAAAATCGATTAATCGTATGATAGTTTTAAACAAATTTTAATGAAACGAATTAAGCCAAAAGTATTTGCTTATCTGATTCTGCTTGCAAATTTGGAAGAATCTGAAATGTGACACTGCGAAAGTTTTCTTGGTTGGATAAAAAACACACATTTCGAAGACACCCATTGAAATTAGCACAAACGAATCAATGCGACAGCTTTTGACTGATATGTGTATCAATTATGTTCCGGTGCTGTCAAAACTGTGACGGATAATCTGAGACAATTCTTCACAACCGAAGTTACGCAGCTACGCATTATGGTGCGATGTGTACAGGAAGTACGAAACATCTGATAGCTACTGTGATTACATGGTAGGAGGTAGATAACATGTTAGAACGGGTATCAGTTGGTAGTGGCCACAGAACGTTGCTAGAATTCATAACGAAGTCCAAACTATTAATATTCTTTCAGGCAAATGTAAAATAATCCAATTATATTGTCAATAAAACAATGCTATCGAGTCCTTTTACACTATCTGTGAAAACCCCGGAAGCTATAGCAAATAAAAAAAGAACTTCCACTCATTTAGAAATCTACTCAATTAAGAATTCTGCATCTGTTTAACCAAGCGATACGATTTATGGATATGCCCAGCAATTCATGACATTACATTGTGTAGAGAACGAAAAAATAAAAATTCAGTATAATATGTTTATTTTAGATGTTTCGATGTCAAATGAGTAGGCCTATTGTGTAAGGGTTATGAAAAAAAGAGAATCTGTATGCGGTTCGCATTATTATATTTAAGGAAAAAAAGATTTTTTTTTCTGTTATTCGTTTTGACCTTTTTACTGCAAACGATTCTTTTAGTAAGCTCAGTGTAGGCACAAGAATTGTGAAGCATTGTTATGGAATTGATTATTCGTGTTCGTATTAATAACAGAACAATTTTCTCACAATTTCATGATAAATCATAATAAATCGGTTCAAAGAAGTCATAGGAAGTATTCGTCTTTTGGTTTAGGTATAGAAGATATCTCTCCGAGAATAGAATAAAGTGTTGCATATGTAAGTATGTTTCTAATAAAAGTAAATATAGCTTGTTAAGGTATCCTATTTACATCAAATTACATTTCGGATTTTATATTCTACTTGGCTCATTATTCGCCAAGTTCCGATCACAATCTTTGCCAATGCTTAAGCCTAAGATTATTTTATATTAGCTTAGACTCAAAAATAATTTAAAACAAACTTGCATTGACTTAATTGGCCGAGAGAAGCGAGGTCTACGTTTTAACTCAACCATTAAGCACTTTTGTCTGTCTATAACTTTGTTTGTTACGCGATTACGACCAAACGCGTTGTTCGATTTGGTATAATTGTTTCTGTTATTGAAGGAATAGAAAACGGTGTATATGCTTTATAGCTTATTTTTTAATTCGTTCCGTCTTTGAGGACATTTCACTGATTTCGACTTTTTGGAGAGTCAATGGCGAGTTTGGCGCCAATAAAACGTTTGAATTATTTTGGTAAAGGCGAGACGTGCAACTTTAATCTTGTAAATACTGATAAACGCAAACATTTATTTGAAATTTCATTAATAAAATAAAAAGCGACATATATAATGGGAATTTTGTTCATGCTGATAAAACAGATATTTCACCGTCATAGTGTTAATACGGATGAAGGCAAAGAATTTCGAAAATAATTCGCATTAATAAAAAAGAGAGAGAGAGAAATAAAATATCGTGTGTAATAGGGAATTGCAGTTTTGAATTATTAAAATGAAACCAAATTTAATTTTTTACTCATAAATCCCCTTTTCCTTCTAGATGACGGCTAAGATAGAGAGAGAAGGGGTCTTTGAACTCCCTGCGAACAAATACTTATTATTTTGAAGTTGTTTTAGTGAAATCACACAACACGTATAAATATTTATGGCAGCGGTTTTCAATGCTACACTTCTGTACCCTTTAGACATGCAACTATAATCGGTCACCTTCTTGTGTCGATAAACTTTCTGCGGTTTTGCAGCTGTAATGAGGAGTAGACGAAACATAAAACCGCAGCTTCCCTCAATGTCATGGGAATGGAATACATTTTATCAATTGTACTCAGCAGTTTATTAACAAGAACAGGGTATCCCAAAACCGTATACATATTTTGAATGGTTATTACATAAACATTTAAGAATATATATAAAAGTTTCATATCTTAAATTAGTTAAATACATTAACTTCATCGCGATGTGAAGCTGTGACTCGATGGAATTCAGGAGTGCAAAATATTATGCCGACGAGGTAGCATTTGTTCATAGATTATATGGTTTTCGTACGCACTTAAAGCAAAAGAATTTCATTATTTAACTTTTTTTTTCATGGTTTTGTTTATATATTCTGTCTAGCTAAATGGTAACTGGAAAGTTATGCTGAAAAGGAAAAGAACCATTTAATAACTCTCTTGGTTACTTTGTAAGAGAGATACAGAAATCGGAAATTGCGTAAGAAAAGGTTTGTTAAATCATAGATAGAAATCATCGGAACATATTTTTATTCCAAGCTTCTTCTTCTTGTGTAACTCCTTTGATCTTCAAACCAACACATGCAACACTTTTTTCATTGTTTTTAGATAGTTAGATTAGTTATATTAATGTCCCTTTTTGAAGCAACACGAGGGCTATTTTGGGACGGACCTCGTAATTTTTAACCGCGGTCAGTGTTCCTTGCTTGCCCGAGCAGTAAATCAAGCTTTTCTCCCCACCGAGGTGGGTCGAACCATGTTTCACTCCCAGCTCTCTTGTATTTAAAATTACTGCCCCTGTTCGGGCAATGCCTGTATCATCTTATTGTACCCAATAAATACCGTCCTCCACATGCTGGTGGAGCGGCTCTCTCCCCGCTGGTCCTCTACTGGCCTTACACCCTTCTTGGGTAGGCCGGGCCGCATATAGGCATTCTGTACTCGAGCAGAGCACCATTGTAACTTTGGAGGGCTCTGATTGGACAAGCGAATCTGACGTCACTCTTCTGCGCATCGCATCAACAGTGAGACACGCGTATCTTGTTTATAGTTCTTAAAACTCTAAATACTAATTTTTTTCTCCAAGATATTGCCTGAATTTGTTTTCAAAAGGTCAATCTTTCTTCTTCTTGATTTAATGTCGTTAGATTTGCTTCATTATTGCTTCATTCAGATCTGGAACATTAAATTTCATATTTTAATAGTTAACTTAAACCATGATAAATATAAATATTGAAATAATGCCTGATATAGGATTACAAATTACAACATATATCATCTGAAAGATAATGATTTGAAATAATTATTGCTACTTACTAGAACACAAGTCTTGTTCCAGATAGTCTAGAAGATCGAAGATTCCAATTCGTGCCCGATGTCCTTCCGTATTCTTTTATCCATGAATACACATCGGAAACACTTTAAGGTTGCTTCGAACGATGGTTTCATCTTCAACGATTTTAACAACTTAGTTTACAAAAGAAGGGGGAAGATTGGAATTCTGAATAGCCATGGTGTATTACACAAAGAACATTTCGCTATCGCTTGTTGAAAGAATCAGTGAGAGCGTGGTCAGAGGTAAACAAACAAGCAAAGCATAGTTACATCAGATATGCTTGTCCAATCAGAGCCCTCCAAAGTTACAATGGTGCTCTTCTCGAGTACAGTATGCCTATATGCGGCCGGGCCAGTGTGGGTATTTGTGCATCACACCTGCGGTTGGACGTTTTGCCCCCAACGTATGATTTAACGTGCAACAGGCCCAATACATTACGAATATTCAGAGGAATCGAGTTTCGGGCCTGGAACCCTTCGGCTCCGATGCCTACGCCTTACAATTAGGCCACGACGGCCTTTGATTATTAATGGAACAAGTATAAAATATATTCGTAAAGCTGTCTTCCTTCACCTAGTTTTAAATATCTTCTAATAAAAATAATATACCCTCCATAAAATTCCTGTGATTTTAGCCAGAGTAATGAGAAGGAAACAAGAATGTTCAATTTTAAGCAAAATGAACTAGAATCAATAAAAGTTGCAATTCAAATATGACAGTTTTTATGTATTTGTGACTTTCAACGATTTAAATTAATCTATATCAATCTATCATCTAAGCTCAGCTAATGTTTATCAGCAGGATTTTTATTCGATTTTTCTCTATTAAATCCATAAAATATTTAAAAAATTCTATTTAATCCTGATACATTTTGTAGCAAAGCAACACTTCTAGACCGGAAATCTCGAGACAAAAATGTGGACAAACGTTGTCACAATTTCCATCATCCTAACCTGAAGGAAAAAAAACACATGTTGACAAGCTCAAAATCCCTTTTTTAAATGTTCACAAATAAATAAACCAAAACATTGTTTCCCCTATCAGGCGACCTCTAAAAGACTGCGCGCGGGGTACTTTGAACTCCCACTAAATGAATTGGCTCCGATGCTTCGAAAGAGCAACATTCGGTAGTCCTCTCGAACAAACAGTCCTAGTCACGACACCGTTTTTTGCTGCAATAACATGGTAACCGAAACTACCTGCGGTAGATCTCAAAGTGACTGATCACGAACAGCCACTTATCAGCTACTCGCATCTCTTTCGAAGGCAGGAAATTCGCACAAATGTCTCACGCGCTGGCTGCACCCCCTCGGCCACCCCCTTCCCATAAGAGAATCAGCCGATTGGAAAACAAAACCCCTTTTTTTTCATAGCCCTGCTGTAACATTGTTCATTTCGTGTTTTGGACAACGGTTTCCGCTGGAGGTTTATTTTTGAATGAATGAATGAACCGAGGGATTTTGATTTTTGTAAATGGATGGTAGTGTAAGTTCAGATTTTCAATGGTCCCGGAATTCGAACTGCTTTCATGAAGTGTAATTCGTAAATTTGCTTTCTTTCTTGATTCTGATGGAGATGATTTCTCCTTGATATTTGAACGAATTTCATGACTTCCAAAAGGGTGTAAGAGATGAACAAAGGTTTATTTGCGCAGAATTATGATGACTTTTCTTTTATACAAAGTACACACGAAGGAGGTATCATGATCGTCAAAAAATATAACATCGAAATTTTAACGAATATCAAAATTGTGGACTCCTTTAAGTTAAAAAAAAATATTAGGAATTATGTTTGCCTGTGTTCCGGTCTCTATGTGTGAATTTGCTAACTCAAAAATAGCAAGAAGTGGATGGAGGAAATTTCGCATGAGGTCCTACGCTCTGAGCTGTATATCTGTGTCATGTTTTTGACAATTATCTAAGCCGAAATAGGTAATTACCTAAATACACACTCAGCTTTCGTCACTATCTGAAATATTTCCAAACGAAGAAGATTTAAGAGGAATTTATTGCCTTTGGCCATTCTCATTGAATAGAAGAATCAAAAACGCGAAACTTGGGACACTTGACCCTACTCGGTTTTTCTCAGATTGTGAGATAATTGATAATTTGTGTGTGAGACATTTTTATTTGACCTTTGGTCACATGGTCTGTTGGAAGAGTTTTCATTCCAATCTGAAAAGCCATCGCAATAGTGAGTAGGAAAATATGTTTTGGGCATCCAAAAGTAAATTTTGTGGATTGGAAGTTTATTATTGAAAACATTAAGAATTAAACTATTTCTGAGATTCAAGCACACTTTTAGCCATAATTTGATATCCGATGTTATGCAGTATCTTAATTATAAGTGATTTGATTTTTTTGTTGGGATCAGTTTTCTGGTGCGTAGAGTTTGTCGGCAATATTGGAAACTTAAATATAGAGAATCTATATATTAAAAATAATTTGGTAAAAAAAACCTTCACCGAGTCCGCCAACCCAACCACTCGACCGATTTTGACAATTTTTTTTTTATTTGAAAGGTTATGACGTCTAGATATATGTCAATATTCCCCCCACCACCCCCATTTTCGAAAGAAATCGAAAAAACTCTTTCCCACTGTACATTCTCTATGAGGGAAAAACTTTGGACAGTTCGCCAGCAACAACCACCCGACCGATTTCGACTATTTTTGTTCCATATGAAAGCTTATGACGCCTAGATATGTCATCAAGGGTTACCTGCCCTCCAACACTCCCCATTTTCTAACGAAATTGAAAAAACTGTTTCCCACTGAACATTCTCTATGGGGAAAACCTTTGGACAGTTCGCCAGCAACAACCACTTCTCTATCATGCATTCTCCCATATGTTTTTTCGATTTCGTTGGAAAATGGGGAGAAGACGACCTTTGATGATATATCTAGACGTCATAAGCTTTCATATGAAATAAAAATTGGCGAAATCCGTCGGTTGGTTGTTGCTGGTGAACTGCAACTGTCGATTTTTGGCCAAAATTCCCATTTTTAATTTTTGATGTTTTGAATAGTTCATTCATTTACCTTTCTAAAACATATTTACTTTTTTCAGTACGTTAATTAGAAGATGAGATATTAATTGTTTTATAACAAACCGAAAATCGGAAGTGAGCTTTTCATTAACCGGAAGTTTTCATTTAAAGGGACAGAAACCTGTCAAAAATTCTTTTAAACTGCATTTTTTCAAGTTAATATGATGTTAGTATATTTTTAGGAATTTTTTTTAAAGTTTAGATACTTAATTTAAGCGCGTGGCAGAACTAAAATTTGATTTTTCTCAAAACTAGATGTTATGCATAATTTTTATGCTTCAAACATTATAGCTCAAGATATTATCATTCGATTGTTCTGAAATTTTGTGAACACTTTCTTCAAATGTGTCTCTAGTCAATGTACTAGAATAATGTATATTGTAACAATATTTTTTAATTGTGGTCTTTTATTTGAAAAATGACATAAAAATTTTATGAAAATCTTATAATGATTGTTCGATTAGCTCTAAAATTTTTATTTATTCAAAGAATGTTAAGATTCTAGAACAAGCACTATTCTATAGTATGTAGTTTATTTTAGTATTAGTTTTATTTGAATTATTACAAAAGTTCGACCTCTAGCATGTTTGAAGTTTTTGGGAATTTCCTCTAAAAAGCAGCAGAAATTCAAGATTTTTGTAAATTTATAATACTTTATACTCAAAAATCATACTCTAATATTAATCTTTATAAAATTCGATTCTAAAAACATATTTTGGGTTTTTCTATTTCACATTTAAAAAAAAAGTGCTCCGAACGTGTTCGGATACCTTAGAAACTTAAGTTGTTAAAAAGTTGTAGAAAAGTCTAATGTAAATTTCAAATGAAACTTAATTCTTTCTAATTCCCTTTTTCTGAATTCTAATATATTCACCTTCATGTTAAGAATTCTAAAGTGAATTCACATGGAATACAAGACTTTCATTTAGAGTATATTTAACTCACAGGTACGAGAATAGTTATGTTATTGCTAAGAACGTAACGTTTGAATTCTAAATAGCAGGAAGTAGATTGTGATAACGATACATGAGCATTGTTATATTAAACGGAAAATGTACTTAATTTTTTTTCAATAAAGGTGTCAAGAGAGATAGTTAAACTATTTGCCTCATAAAAATGCTCGCTGCATTTAAAGTTTTTTTTCTGCGATATTAACATTTTCTTCGAGACTAGATATTTTTTGTTTCATGCAAGATACAAATGTCCTTGAACGAACTAAATTTTATATTTACTTTTCTGTGAATGCTTTTAAAATATTTTGACAACGGCTATGTTTGCTTTTGAAAATTTTAACAATGGATATTTTGTTTCAGCACTCTGCTTGGGAAACATAGCTATATATACTTATATAGAAAGAATGATTCTGTAAAAAATGCAGTGTAGAAATATTATACTCATCATCTTATTTATTTTAGTGAAAAAATTATGGTTAGGGTTTTTTCCAATAATAAGACAATGTTGCAATATTTTTATGCGATGGATATTCAAAGAAAATAAAACGAGGTGTTTGGCCGTATTGAAGAATGCAACAGGTAATATTTCAACTGATTTGACCTCCAAATTGCTTGCATTCTTTTTCTCTCAAGTGTTTAGTATTTGTAAGCATTCTTTTCTTTCATATAAGTGTATATAGTTACACTTTTTTAAATGTTATCTAAATTTATAACATTGCATTTGAGAGCTCATATGTTTACTATATTATTAATGACTTATGAGAGTGAATATTCAATCTACATGTTTGGAAACTTCTGAATTATCAATCATGCATGTTTGCCAGAAATCGCTTATTTCTTCAAATGTGAACTGAAAGTAATGTGAGATAAAAACATCTCTGCTGCATTTGAAGACATCAGAAGACAAAAGTCTATTCACTGCTAATTTTCAGCTATGCTTCATTATATTGTATGTTCCCTGTATGTCATCTCAAGATATAGCAGACAATTTTGATATCTCGTTCTGTTCGTTGTTTTTAAATATGTTGCCAAAAGTTTTTTATTGCTTATAGCAACACAGTTTTCTTAAAGGAATAAAATAATGTGCAAACCTTCTGATAGTCAAATTTTTAAGCAATACTGCATAAAATGGAAATTTTTAGACATTCATTCTGAACTACATAATTTTACCTCTCTTTAAATATCGCCCTATTTTCTTAACTAAATGTATATATCTGCATTGATAATTTAACTTATTCATATTAAAATTGAGTTACCCTCAAATGTACTTTGATCTTCGAGATATATTGAATACCGATAGGTTATTTTTGAAATTATGTTTCTCCAACACGCCTTTCGCATTGCATGACTGTATATCTAGAATTTCACTTTTGTCTTTCAAAAAAGAAATGTAATTTAATGTAAACTGTTATTTTGACAATTCTTTGATTAGTAATGATGTCTATGTAATTGTGATAGGAAAAGATAATTTAGAAACAATACTATTTACCAGTGTTTTTTTCCTTATAAAAGCAAATTTCTCCTTTTAGCAGATTTACATTATTTTGAAATTTTCCCTATTCATTTGCTGTTGATAAACATTTTAGACAACGGATATTTTAATACTTCTCACTATTTTCTTAAAAATGCTCACTTTCAATCCAATTTGAAGAGAAGCTATCTATTTTCTAGAAACAGGCACGTGGCATAATAACATTAGTATGCTTCCACTCATCGAATCCAATCATCTGTGCTTTCTTAACTGATGTCAGTATTGTATTCTCTTTATGGGGAAAGATTCAAGGTAACATTCTGAAATTTCCCTGTTTCTTTGTTAAAAATTATTTAAAATTTCTTCAAATGTTTAGATTTTTTGAGATATTCAGCTGATACAAATGCATTTAATAAATTGATTAATTTAAAAATAAATTAATTTAAAAATTGAAATTGTTTTGTGATCTCTGAAAGAGCTGTTGCTTTTGCTAGCCAGCTGAGATAGACATTTTTTTTATTGTTGGAAAAAATCGGCCTTATTTACAAAAATATTGAGAGCAATGCAATCCTAGATGCTTTCTCAAGGAAAAACTTGCACACATTCGTGCTTCCTGTTGGAAATTAAGGAATATTTCTTGAGAGCTTGATGGGAAGAGACATATCAATTATCAATAAGAAACAAACTCAGTTTATTAGTTATTCGAATGGCATTATGTATGGAAACAGTGAGAAAAAAATTTCAACCTTCGTCATCGAAACGATCATAGTCAATATTGCAGCTTAATGTCGAAAATTTCAGATATCTTTTGTTAAATAACTCAAGAATTCTTTTATGTATAATTGCTTCACAGAGAAGCAAGGATCTATAGTAAAACTTAAATATTTCTTTAACTTGAATCTAAATTCATATAGCTCATAACCTGTGCAAAGTAACAGATACTTGAAATCATTGTTCTGCATTAACGAATAGTACCGTCATTATAATAATAACATATCATGCCGTATCGAATTACATCAAAGTATTTTCATATAAATCGATATGGATTACAGTACAGTATTTCATAAAACAGTTAAGACTAATTAATTTTATTCTGGACACTTTCAGGTTTCTCAGACATCGCTTACATTTATAGATAACAGTAATTTTATTCCCTCACGCATCAAAGTCAATAGAAAATAACACATTATCGTATATTTAGAGGCTTATTTTTAGATATTTAAAAATAAATTAATTTATAAATTAAAACTGTTTTGTTATCTCTGAAAGAGTTATTACTTTTGTGTTTAATTATTTTAAAGAGATGACTTCCTAATCTTAAAATTGGGAAAATATCGCAATAAAGACCACCATTCTACTATTACAGAATTCTACCATTTTGAGTTCTTATTTCTGAGAAAAGATATAATTTTTTTGACAAATAAAACTTTAATATTAAAATGTCGTATCATGTGTGTTTCAATGCATCGAGCAAACTTCTAACTCTATTACCGGATAAACTTTACTGAAATAAAACATCATATTTCCATCATCCATATCTTAATGATTCTAAAATTATCACCACCATTTTTCACGTAAAGTCACAGTTCGTTTATTTTCGAAAACAAAGCGTCATGATGTTTACTAAATACAGGAAGCGCGAAAATCCCCTGTGAAAAAAGCCAGAAACTGACAAAAACTACTCGCATAGCAACTAAAACAGAATGTAAACTTTCCAACTAATCCCGGCAATAGTGCATGCTTTAGAAGCACGTCAAATCACGGATTACCGAATGCAGCAGACGAAACAAAAGACGAGACTTGGGCATGACCGCTCACTTCAGGTGACCACGGCCGAACATTTCGCCAGTCACCAACGTTTTTATTTAAAGAAACGAAATCTTCTAAATAGGGATTACGTCTGAGAGGATTTTGAACGACGTAACTGCAGTTTGTCATCGCATGCTTCATGCTTCCGAAGCACGCAAAAGTGTTTTACTTCATAAATCAACAATGCGTGGCGTTTTTACTGGGATCCGCTTAAAAAATAAATAAGACGACACACTAGGGGAGAGAAAAGAATAGATTTTTTTCGTTATTATTATTTTTAAGGGAAAAAATAATAATAAAGGGAAGAAACAAGACCTCTTCTTTGGGAGTCTTCTGCATGCTCTGCTGCACTGGGCTTCGAGACCATTTCTTTCCAAACGAGGGGAATTGAAAGCACATAAAACGCCTCCTAATGCTTCGAAATAAAGAGTTCTGGTCCGTCCCTTGTTACTGCGTCGTCGACAAGCAGAGTTGTTTCGCGAAATGTTTGCAATCAATTACGACTGAGGGGGATGAAGTGAAAAAAAAGTCGCTCAAGTGTTGAAATCTGAAACATTGTCATTACGCTAAGTATTCCGATATCGCCGTGTTGACGCAGTCTTTGGAATGACTTAGAGTTCGGGTATTTTCCATCAGGGATGGCTGGCAATTTTCTTTTCTCGTTTGACTGCGAATGGGTTCAGCGTGCGCCGGACTAAATTGTCGTGCAAATCGACACTTCTGGAAATTTTGTCTTTTTGACTGAAGGATCATTCAGTTGAATGATTATTGTCCATTATGTCAGA
>BGPR01048866.1:0-11446 GCA_013235015.1 Araneus ventricosus
CGAATTCCATAATGACATTTTAAGCCAATAAATATATCAAGCTTTATTAAAAGGAGGAGATTTTTATTTTCAGACGGAAACGATTGTAATTTGATAGGCAATCCATTAAGCAGAAGCTTTTTTTGTTAACATTAAATATATTGCGCATTTTATTTTTAAATAGAGTTTGAAAATATTTTAATCGCATCAGTAGAATAAGTAAGTGTTTAATATTTAAAGATTTTTATAATGAAATTATAATAATAGGATTTAAAATTACAGAAATAAAGTTTAATTTCTGGAAAGTAATTGACTTAAAATTATTTGGGTGAAGGAACTGTATACGGATGATACATATTTATGGTGATGAAATACTATTTGGAATAATCATCTCCTACTTTTCCTACACGAAATATGCAGATAAAGCAATATAATCGTCAAATAATCTGCCTCGAGATCTTAGGAATTATGCAAGCCTATCCGCTAGCACGATATCTCAAAAATAATACAAGTTGGAACGAGATAATGGGTCTCAAAGTCTGTCGGCATCTTAGATTCCATCCCTCTTTTTTCGTTTTTCTTGAATATCTCGAAAACTTCTCAATTTTCAAATTACATAGGATTAAACGAATTAAAGAGCGTAAAATTCCTTACAAACGTATGCTTCTAGTTTTCTTCTAGCTTTAAAAGTGTTTGAGGTAGTGCGTCTCAAAGTGTGTGAATTTGAAAAAAAAATCTTAGTTGATAGATAGTATCATTACAACGAGATATTAGGTTGATGGGTTTGCTCTCTACTTTCAACCAAATTTTGTCGGTTCCTTTTTTCTCAGGCCTGATAATGAGTATTACATATAAAATAAATTTTTGAGAACAAACTCTATGTTTTAAATTAGGAAAATCCGAGGCTATTAATCATAAAAATTTGACCTTCATGAGATTTATATTGTCATTTCAGTCCTGTTTGCTGCTATTTATCCCTATTAGCACAAGATATACTAGGATATTTGTAAAATGTTGCTACAATATTCTAAATGCCGCTCAACAACGTAAAGATATCGTACGGATGTTGTACAGCATCTTGTGCCAGTTGGGTAGCATCTGCCGACAATATACTGGCCTATGAGTGTGATTCTGTGGTTTAAAGGCTCCATATTATGGCTATTAAAATACTCAATACCAGTTCATTTCATCAGTTGAGATCGTTCCTAACTAGTGTAGAGCAATCGCTCCTCTGCTTTTTGAAGGAAAAATTAATTTTTTATTTCATTTTAGCTACGTGAAACTTGGTAAAACAAGCTAATTTTTTAACTAAATTTTAAATTTTGTTGTCTATACCCTATAATCCAGGGTCATTTAGATGTCTATATATTTTTACCCCCTCACTTTATCCACCAGTTGCCGCCACAATCTGTGGTTTAAAGACTACATATTACAATTACTGAAAGACTCCATACCAGTTTATTTCTTCCGTTGGGATCGTTCCTAATGCGAGTGGGGCAATCGCCCCTCGGCTCTTTGAAGGAAAAATGAAATTTTTATTCCATTTTAGATACCTAAAACTTGGGAAAACAAGCTAATTTTTTAAAATAAATTTTTAAATTTTGTTGTCTATACCCTATAATCCAGGGTCATTTAGATGTCTATATATTTTTACCCCCTCACTTTATCCACCAGTTGCCGCCACAATCTGTGGTTTAAAGACTACATATTACAATTACTGAAAGACTCCATACCAGTTTATTTCTTCCGTTGGGATCGTTCCTAATGTGAGTGGGGCAATCGCCCCTCGGCTCTTTGAGGGAAAAATGAAATTTTTATTCCATTTTAGATACCTAAAACTTGGGAAAACAAGCTAATTTTTTAAAATAAATTTTTAAATTTTGTTGTCTATACCCTATAATCCAGAGTCATTTAGATGTCTATATATTTTTACCCCCTCACTTTATCCACTAGTTGCCGCCACAATCTGTGGTTTAAAGACAACGTATTACGATTACTGAAAGACTCCATACCAGTTCATTTCTTCCGTTGGGATTGTTCAAAGTACTGGGTCTTTCTTTTATACTAACCGCCTTCGTCGACCAGCTTGTTCGCCGGGAATACGAGTTCAATTGAATCTTGCATCATTTTATATTCATAGTTCTCTTAACAACGTAATTTTAAACTTCAGATTGTGGTACATACTTAACCCATGTTCTATTAATGACCTTGTACATCTTCTGTTCATTGTCTACATAAATGTTCCTAATGGGGGTCAAATAACTGACCATGTCATTGTAACCTCTAATTCCATGTTGTCGGCACTATAATCACTTTCTTATTCCTCTTGTAAAATATGCATTTGATTTCAACATTAAAATGACATAGCACATTTTATGGCCAGCGGGATGTTAGATTAAAATATGCTGAGAAAAGAATGAAAACATAGTAACCATCACTATTCAGCTTAATGAATATATTTCTTAATGTAAGCAAAGCAATATATCTGAGAGCTTGGTTTACAGATTTCACAAAAATTTTGATGATATAAAATATGGAAGCAAAATGTATTAGGATATTATCTCAGATTACAACAATGAAAGATAAATTTGCAATTATAAATTTGTTTAAACAATGAAACGTATTGTAAATTATGCCAAAAAATATTTTTTAAAATTAATTAAAATTCCAGAAAACATTTACGGCAACTTAATTGATATAATTGGAAAGGCAATCTTTTGCCCTTTCAGTCGGTATAAAAATGATTTTTCTCCTGTTATATTTTCGGAAGTTATTAAGGAAAAATGCCAATATTTCGCTTAATTTTCTATTAATTAAAATTTAAAAAACAGAGCTCAGAGTTGCACATTCCCACCCTCCAACGTATGTTTGTACCAAATTATCCTGCGGTCTGCCTTGTAGAGGGCCAACACACACAGATACGTTCTCCTTTATTATTAGTAGAGATGGCTGCATTCCCTAAAATACAAGCTCCGCAAAAATAATAGACGATTTTTTTCTAGTATTTAATGTCTGTGAGTTAACGTATAACGCTAATTTTTTTTTTACTTTATTGTTTTTTAAAATTTTTGTTATACCTATGCGATATATGCCAATTCAATTTTAGAATCCATTGTACATATTTCAGGATGAAAAACACGTGAAGCCACAGTAGAGTTTAAAATAATATACAGTTAAATGTTAGTCGTTAGGCGCAGTGGCGCGTTTATCGGATGATTATGATTTCACGTGAGTCAACTCGATTATCATTGAAGAATCAACTTTTTTATACGATGAGACTTTATAACTTTTATAACCGCAATTAGATTATTCCCTTCTTTATTATGGCTATCTCCATTGCCCCAACAACCTGCGGAATAGCAGGTTGAAGTAGCTTTCAGAGGTTTGAATACGCTTAAAATTCAAACCTTTCAAAATACTCTTATTCTTGTATCTCTGTATAATTATATAAGAAATTTACCTTTACTCACACATTAATATTGTAAAACTAGAAAATCACCCGTCATGGTATGACGGGTGCAAATTGCTTCTTCATTCGAGAGATTTCCCGTCAAATTTGACGTGTTTAAATAGATATATATGCGAGAAAAATGTTTAATATTGATTGAAAACAAATAAAACAAACATATGTTTTATGACAGGAAATATTGTTTTTTTAACATATTTCTTTATTCAAAAACCCTCTTGGTAAACAACAATCCGTGCGAAGTATTTTTCTTTGCTTAAAAATTTTATAATTCCATAACCATGAAATTCTCAGCTTGTCAAACGTAAGTCAAAAGTTAAAATTTCAAAGGATTTCTTTTTCTAAATTCTAATCAATCAAAACAGAGCACTTCTCTGCTTGTGAAACGTTGCCAAAAAATATTATCAAATTATATCAATATATCATCACGATTGCAATAAATAGTCAGATGCATCGTGGCGTCGAAACTATATAACGCGCATGATATACCACTGATGTGATTTACTACTTTCTATTAAAAAACGGAAATTAATTTGAAATATATCAGTAATATAATTTAAAATTTCTCGGGAACTATTGATCATAGCAAGATAAATTTTATATTAATCGATAGAAAACTTTATTTCACTATTTTAGAGCTATTAAATTTGAAATTAGAACGACAATTACTCTTTTAAATTTAAAATTACTGAAATTGAGGTTCTCTAACAATGAAATAATGTTGTTTAGCGTCTCGCAGTGCTATGGCGCGAGTTTTATTGTTGGTGACTTCAGAACGTTACCGAGAGACTGGTCTGGCCTATTATGTTAGTAATTATCCATCAAGTTACTTCAATACATGAACAAAATAAAACTAAAAAAAGATTTTATCTTAAATGATTTTCACAATGAATTTATAATTTATTTTTTAATTAATTATTTATTAATTTTTAATTAATTATTTATTTATTAATTTTTAAATTAATTAATAATTTATTTTTTAATTTTATTATTTTCTTGCTTGTTTGCTGTAAATATTTTTCTCATCTACAGTTGACCTTATCTTTTGGGTGGATTATATCTGCTATTCTGATGTGCATCTCTTTCTTCGCTCTCTACAATAGAGAAGAATCTGTTTGGGAAGCGGCTGTCTACAACGGTGTTAAAGATATTTTGTTTTCTTGTGGTTTCTCGTGGCTTATTTTTGTTTGCGTTACAGGGCAAGGAGGTTAGTTGCAATGTTTTTTTACTAGTATGTTTCTCGCGTAAATTTTAAGAACATCCGTTGATTAAATTTCTACATACAATTTATAAAGAAATTGGAGTTCCAAGATAAAATAAAAAGGCCTATTAAAGTGTTTTCCAAGATTTCCTAATATCGATTCCTTTAATGTATGTTTTTGAATGCAGTATGATAAATACGGTTGTTTAAATTATAGTGATTATACAAAAATGTCTTGCATTCCATAACCAGTGGGAGTGTTCTCTCCTAAAATATCTCGTATACTTCCCCAAAAACGTGCCGTTTTCCTTTCCCCCACATGGCTAAAAAAATTCGAACCTACTATTACCCAGAATCCAATGACTATCAGAAGGTTTTTCATTGTAGTGATTGAAAAATATCTGGGTAAAGAATCAAATTCAAAGAGATGCGTAACGATTTTTCGCTCTTGACGGCTCAAGGACAAACTGACGTAATTCGCTCCATAGCTTTCGCGTGCACAGAATATTGCTTCCAGTACGCATGCGCGTGGAGATTACTTTTGAAAAGAATAATTATACAGACCGACAGACAGTCAACCCTTTGATGGATTTGGTCCAAAATATTATACGGATCTACATTCCTGATGATAAAACTGTGTACCAAATGTTATCGATCTAGCTATTTAAGTTTCTGAGTTATAGTGTTCGCATGAACGTGGGCAGACAGACAGACTTACCGTTGACGGATTTTGTCCAAAATTTGTTAGAAACCTACAAATTATATTTTAAGACCACATACCAAATTTCATCCATGTAGCTCTAATAGTTTTTAAGTTATCGTGTTCACAGACACACAGATATAATTCCAAAATTGTGTTTCGGACTCAGGGCGATCTAAAACGTGGAGATTCGTCAAAATCTCGAGTTGGAATTATTTAACGATTACAATACTTTCTCTTTGTATACATCATATACGAGAAAGTAAAAAGGCTCAAATTTCCATCGAAGTTTTGTTTCACTGTTTCCTACCAGAAACCCAGACGAAAGAAATGAAAGCAATATTTCATAGGAATAATCACTTCATAACCATAAATTTTAAAATTTAATGGCTCAACTTATTTTGTGAATCGGTAAGTAATTATAAGGAATTGAAATATCCACTGCAGAGAATTAACAGTGTCAATTTTTTCTACCTGAGTCCTGTAGCACTCAGATTGTTGTTGATGATTAAACATGGAAATAATTTCAACTTGATTTCACAAGTTTTACTCTTTAATCCCGAGGCAACATTTTGCTTCTAACCCCTTTAAAACCGGGAGTTTTTTGGAGGAAGCGACATGAATTGGACTCTCCCCACCTGGGTGGTCATTTACCCCACCATCCCAACCCCTGCTATAACCTTCCCTTAAGGCGCACGGAAATGGGCTGTGGTTGGCAAGGATAATTTGACCGTCTACCGCGCTTATCTCCTAAGCGATCTCAGAACCTCACCTCCCCTCAGAAGAAGGCAACCGCCTCAGACTGGCCTTCGTCGCTTTTAAGGGGAGATTCTTAATGCAGTATGATAAATGATGATAAAACTGTGTACCAAATTTTATCCATCTAGCTATTCAAGATTTTGAGTTATAGTGTCCACATGAACGTGGACAGACAGACAGACTTACCGTGGATGGATTTTGTCCAAAATTTGATAGAAACCTACAAATTATGTGTAAAGATAGCATGCCAAATTTCATCCTCGTAGCTCCAATAGTTTTTGAGTTATCGTGTTCACAGACAGACATAACAGATTTAGCCGGCCCGAACAAAAGCGGGGCCCGGTGCAAAGTTGACTGGCGTGGCCTTGAAAAAATTTCGCCCAACAAAATGATTTATTGCTTTTTGCTATTTATTACATTTCACAATTTGCTTAAGTAGACTAAAAAAATACATGAAAATAATAAATGATTAAATTTTTATAATGTTAATATTTTAATCACACAAAAAAATTGTTGATAAATCAAATAACACAAATAATTGCTTTATATATAAAATTTGGTATACAACTTACTAAAATAAGTTTACAATATACGATTTTCGTTTCATTTTGTTATAACCTTATAGCAAATACTTTGATAATGTCATTATGATTTACATGTTCGGTTAATGCGGATTCGATAGATAAAATAACTAAGCAAATCAATTGTTCGCCTCTAATGACAGATCTCAGGTAATTTTTTATTATTTTTAATCTTGAGGAAGAATTTTCTGCAGATGCGAGCGTTATTGGAAAGGACAATTTAATTTTAGAACAGATGTAAAATTTGGATACATCTGCTACAATATTTATTTAAATAAATTATTTTTAAATAAATATTGTAAATATTTACAATATTGTGATCTGGAAGGTAAAACTTGACGCCAAATTTTGATGTCGTTAAATAAATGACTGCAATTCATTTTCGTTTCGCAGCTTTCGAAACCCCCTCGCGCTGGCTCTAAATTCATGTATTCCTTTCTAAATAAAAGATAAAATTCCTCCCATTATTTTTTTGCAAACTCTTGTTGTAGAAATGTGTCCTGTCTTTCTGATTTTATGAGGATATATTAAAAATTGTTCAGTTTGAAAACTTTCAGTACTAAAATTAAAATTATAGAATGCAAAAATAATTTCAATTAGAGTTTCAAAACATGAAAGCTGAAGAAACTCAAAATAACTTTTAGCTTTGCAGTCAATTGAAAGAGAAAATATCCCCCTTTCAATTTTTTTTGTCGATTTACGATGTCAGCACATGCATTCAGTATTAAAATAAAATTTTATACTGTATGAATGGGATTTTCTTGTATTTTGGATTATCAAGTGAATTATTAAAAGTTGAACTCATTATTTCTTCATATTTAAAAACAATTTTAACTCATTATTTCTTCAGTAAAAAAAGTTGAACTCATTATTTCTTCATATTAACAAACAATTATTTCTTCATTTACAAAAAAAAAAAAAAACTAGAAAAAGATCACAAACTTATTTACAATTATGCACAACCTACTGTTAATTTCGGCTTTAGAATATTTAAATTGAATCAATCTTCAAAACTCATCTTAAATTTTAAAACTTATCCAAATAAATTTAATATATTGTTTCCCAAAACAATAAAAGGTTCCAAATAAGTAACATTTTATAATGAAAAATGTCCAATGTAAAAGAGTAGAAATCACAAATTTCCGTTTGTTAATAAAAAAAAAATGTTTTATCTGAAATGTATACAATAATAACAAATCTCAAAAATATTGAAATACAAAAACAAAGGGAACTACATTGTTTTATAAACTGAAAACCTGTTATAATATTGAAATTTTCTTTTTGGAAATATAAAAGGAAAATTTGTTTAGTAAAAAAACTGTGAAAAAAAAGATACAAATTAGCATACTTGAAATTTGTCTGCAAGAACAAATGCAGAATATTTAATTTTTCTGCACATCTGATACTCCGAATGCGAACCAACTGTTCAATGAAAAATTAAGCTTCTGAGAAAACCCCTTGGGTTACTCGTCGTGTTTCGCACAATCCAATATTCAGATTCACTACTATTGATTAAACTCTGAGGAATAGATGTAACAGACTACCTTCTAACAAGTACCTACGATGAATTCATAGATGCTGTAAAACTACAATTTTGACAAGAAAAGCGAGAAACTCATGTGAGATGCATACTTCATCGCTTAGAAGTCCTGCTGAATGCAAGGGGAACAGATGTGTTCAATTTAGAACTAGATAAGCAAAAAAAGCATTCTCTAGAGGTGTTTCATTAAGCTGCCCTGCAAAAGAATATCTACTGACTATTAGGGGAACAGATGTGGATCCCCGCACAAGCATAACCCCCTGTATACCATGAAAGTGATAGTCTCGGGAACAAGGAATGTATTGAATGTTATAACCTGTAATTTATCTTCAAATGACGGACATCCACTTTGGGGTGCCCCTTCCCCCGCACCGAAAAGAGTGACCATATGATGCCTGGAGCAATCGAACCTGGTTTAGGACTGAAAAATGTTATCACTTTTTGCCGTTTGCTCTGCCCAGGAATTGGAAACACGTGGAACTCCAGGTAGCAAAGAGAATTGTTGGATTCTTATCTACTAGATCCACCAATTACTTTTTTACCCGATCTTTGAAAGAAATTTTTAAAAACCAGAAAAAAATAGCAATATTTTTCTTTTTAGAAAAATTATTAATATTTTATGCTTTTTTACATGAAATGGTTGAAAGAATTTTTAAAAAAGGATAAAAAAAATTTTGATGAATTTTGCAAAATCCGTCAGCGGCGCGGGGCCTTGTGCGTCGCACCCCCTCGGGCCGGCCCTGACAACAGATCTTCGACCGCCCGAAACCGCCCCGCTCGGTCTGAGAGGGCTAGACGAAATTATTACATGCCGTTTATAAATTTCATTGTAAAGGCATGAAAATTACTGCAATCTGATGGAATGGGAAAATGCATCTTCTGTTTATCTCCAGATTTTTCCAAGAAATATATTTCAATTGTTTAAATTAAATTTTTGGGCAAACAGTTTTGACATGAAATTTTTAATGTATTTTTTCAGGATTCCTCACTTTTCATAAGATAAAAGCTGATATTATATGGTAGCTTGGTATTTCTTAGGCTCCTTTCACTTTTGACGGCTTCTACCGGACGCAGCAAAGTCGTCCGGTTTTTCTCCAGCTCATTTTTACTTTCTCGTATACGATGTATACGAAGAGAAAGTATTGTAATCGTCAAAAAATTTCAACTCGAGATTTTGACCAATCTTCACGTTTTAGACCTCTGTTGTGGAATTTTTGTTTGAAATTATTATTAACAGTTTGTTTACATTTAGTACTCTAGATTCAAAACTTGTATAAAGTGCTCCTTTACAAAATTTTATTAATAAATTAACATTCCACAATTACCAGCGTATGGATATTTAGATTAAGATTTTTGAAATCCTTGAATAGATTTAAGAACCTTTAAACATTTACTAATCAAAACTTTTTAGATCATTAGTAATTTAAGTATTTGAAATGGAAATTTTCACCTTCAAATATTTGAAAAATTAAAATACTCAAAATGACACTACACCTGTTGTTTAACAGGCACTCAAATTCACTGCTAATTAACTTCAAGATGAATTTCCACATATATCAACAATCCTAAAATCTCATATCTTAAAATTCAATTAAACATCAAGCAATTCATAAACAAATAAATAAAATCTCCACTCAATGAATCTCTTAGCAACAGGCATAAGGTGCATTCTCACCTTAATTTCTGTTCCAAATATCCTTAAAAATAATATCCATAATTAAAAAACAATATAAACTTAGAAAGTGATTAGCTTAATGCGTTGTGTTAAGTTAAAAGTTTTTTAACCTGCAATAACCCATATAATTCAATCTTTCTCAGTGCTTAAGTATTTGATAAGTGAAACAAAGCCAAATTTTAAATCTAATTAATTTATTAAGCAAATTACTGCACATAAACATACACATATAATATTGACACAAATAAAAGAATTCTCAATGTTCGACATCAACACATTATTCTTTTAAAAGAAGTAAATAGTAGTAGGGTCGACCCTTTCTTGAACAGATTTTTATTCACATGTTCATTAATAAAACCAAAATTTTACCCTAACAGCCTATTCAATTACTGATTTATTAAGTTTACCATGTTAAGGATTATACGAGTGGCCACCTCCAATTTTAATACTAGTTGATATTTAAGATTATTGTGAATATTATCCCCATAATATTTTAAAGTTTTACTCAGTCAATTATATATATTTACACTAAACACACATAACTCTTCTCATTATAACAGGTAAGTTATTCATATGTAAATAGATATTGACATTACTTCTAAGCAATACACATTTGATTGATTTATAGCAAAGATTCACATTTACTGAAGTCTAATCATTTCAATAACATTCCTGCTGTAAATATCTTAGATACTCTATATTCAAATCTGATAAAAATAACACTCATTTGTATGGATTTTTTTACACATTCAAAATAAGCACAAATTTAAAATACCATGTAGTATAATAATTTTAGCATTTCTATAAACTTTTTAATTCATATTACATTATAAATTATAACATGACAATTCATTTAAATTTTAAGATTTTCATCCTCATTACGATCCTTAAATTTCTATTCTATTCTCGAACTTAATAATTTTGATGTCTAAAATTATACACTACATTTCTTACAAACTTAATTTTTTTTGTCATGCTGAATAATTTAAACCTTCATGTAAAACAGAAAAGGGAATGAAATTACATAATATTACACGTTCTCAATCTAAACAAAATCCAAATTTCTCAAGTATAAAGCTTTACATTAGTTAGAAAATTTAATTTTCTATCATGCTTATTAAGTTTAGTTTAGTTAAAGCCTGTATGATAAAGAAAAATACTCATTTTAGGCTAAGCAAATATCCCCATTTAGAATCCAAAATCTCGATCTTTTAGACAGTACAAGAATTTTAAATTTTAAAGAACACTTAACTTTAATTGTTGATGGCCGCTGGACGATTCGATCCCTTTTCCTTCATTTCTGAATTTTAGGCGCCAACAGTCAGCAAAGGGAGGGAGGCGACGCTCAGATATTGGTGCAACAGGTAGACTCCTTTTTTATCACACGGGGCTTTGGACGCCATGGATTACTTTTTGATGTTCGCCGGATGTTTCCGCGCTGAGATCAGGGGATCACACGGGGCCGGGTTGTTGGTCATCCCTTGTCCTGAATTTTCCAAAGGCTGGAGGATTATGCTTCTTTTAAAGGCACGTCTTGCGCATTTT
>BGPR01048867.1:0-11446 GCA_013235015.1 Araneus ventricosus
GGTGCGATGTGTACAGGAAGTATGAAACATGATGATAAATAAAAAAAATCGATTAATCGTATGATAGTTTCAAACAAATTTTAATGAAACGAATTAAGCCAAAAGTATTTGCTTATCTGATTCTGCTTGCAAGTTTGGAAGAATCTGAAATGTGACACTGCGAAAGTTTTCGTGGTTGGATAATAAACACACATTTCGAAGACACCCATTGAAATTAGCGCAAATGAATCAATGTGACAGCTTTTGACTGATATGTGTATCAATTATGTTCCGGTGCTGTCAAAACTGTGACGGATAATCTGAGACAATTCTTCACAACCGAAGTTACGCAGCTACGCATTATGATGCGATGTGTACAGGAAGTACGAAACATCTGATAGCTACTGTGATTACATGGTAGGAGGTAGATAACATGTTAGAACGGGTATCAGTTGGTAGTGGCCACAGAACGTTGCTAGAATTCATAACGAAGTCCAAACTATTAATATTCTTTCAGGCAAATGTAAAATAATCCAATTATATTGTCAATAAAACAATGCTATCGAGTCCTTTTACACTATCTGTGAAAACCCCGGAAGCTATAGCAAATAAAAAAAGAACTTCCACTCATTTAGAAATCTACTCAATTAAGAATTCTGCATCTGTTTAACCAAGCGATACGATTTATGGATATGCCCAGCAATTCATGACATTACATTGTGTAGAGAACGAAAAAATAAAAATTCAGTATAATATGTTTATTTTAGATGTTTCGATGTCAAATGAGTAGGCCTATTGTGTAAGGGTTATGAAAAAAAGAGAATCTGTATGCGGTTCGCATTATTATATTTAAGGAAAAAAAGATTTTTTTTTCTGTTATTCGTTTTGACCTTTTTACTGCAAACGATTCTTTTAGTAAGCTCAGTGTAGGCACAAGAATTGTGAAGCATTGTTATGGAATTGATTATTCGTGTTCGTATTAATAACAGAACAATTTTCTCACAATTTCATGATAAATCATAATAAATCGGTTCAAAGAAGTCATAGGAAGTATTCGTCTTTTGGTTTAGGTATAGAAGATATCTCTCCGAGAATAGAATAAAGTGTTGCATATGTAAGTATGTTTCTAATAAAAGTAAATATAGCTTGTTAAGGTATCCTATTTACATCAAATTACATTTCGGATTTTATATTCTACTTGGCTCATTATTCGCCAAGTTCCGATCACAATCTTTGCCAATGCTTAAGCCTAAGATTATTTTATATTAGCTTAGACTCAAAAATAATTTAAAACAAACTTGCATTGACTTAATTGGCCGAGAGAAGCGAGGTCTACGTTTTAACTCAACCATTAAGCACTTTTGTCTGTCTATAACTTTGTTTGTTACGCGATTACGACCAAACGCGTTGTTCGATTTGGTATAATTGTTTCTGTTATTGAAGGAATAGAAAACGGTGTATATGCTTTATAGCTTATTTTTTAATTCGTTCCGTCTTTGAGGACATTTCACTGATTTCGACTTTTTGGAGAGTCAATGGCGAGTTTGGCGCCAATAAAACGTTTGAATTATTTTGGTAAAGGCGAGACGTGCAACTTTAATCTTGTAAATACTGATAAACGCAAACATTTATTTGAAATTTCATTAATAAAATAAAAAGCGACATATATAATGGGAATTTTGTTCATGCTGATAAAACAGATATTTCACCGTCATAGTGTTAATACGGATGAAGGCAAAGAATTTCGAAAATAATTCGCATTAATAAAAAAGAGAGAGAGAGAAATAAAATATCGTGTGTAATAGGGAATTGCAGTTTTGAATTATTAAAATGAAACCAAATTTAATTTTTTACTCATAAATCCCCTTTTCCTTCTAGATGACGGCTAAGATAGAGAGAGAAGGGGTCTTTGAACTCCCTGCGAACAAATACTTATTATTTTGAAGTTGTTTTAGTGAAATCACACAACACGTATAAATATTTATGGCAGCGGTTTTCAATGCTACACTTCTGTACCCTTTAGACATGCAACTATAATCGGTCACCTTCTTGTGTCGATAAACTTTCTGCGGTTTTGCAGCTGTAATGAGGAGTAGACGAAACATAAAACCGCAGCTTCCCTCAATGTCATGGGAATGGAATACATTTTATCAATTGTACTCAGCAGTTTATTAACAAGAACAGGGTATCCCAAAACCGTATACATATTTTGAATGGTTATTACATAAACATTTAAGAATATATATAAAAGTTTCATATCTTAAATTAGTTAAATACATTAACTTCATCGCGATGTGAAGCTGTGACTCGATGGAATTCAGGAGTGCAAAATATTATGCCGACGAGGTAGCATTTGTTCATAGATTATATGGTTTTCGTACGCACTTAAAGCAAAAGAATTTCATTATTTAACTTTTTTTTTCATGGTTTTGTTTATATATTCTGTCTAGCTAAATGGTAACTGGAAAGTTATGCTGAAAAGGAAAAGAACCATTTAATAACTCTCTTGGTTACTTTGTAAGAGAGATACAGAAATCGGAAATTGCGTAAGAAAAGGTTTGTTAAATCATAGATAGAAATCATCGGAACATATTTTTATTCCAAGCTTCTTCTTCTTGTGTAACTCCTTTGATCTTCAAACCAACACATGCAACACTTTTTTCATTGTTTTTAGATAGTTAGATTAGTTATATTAATGTCCCTTTTTGAAGCAACACGAGGGCTATTTTGGGACGGACCTCGTAATTTTTAACCGCGGTCAGTGTTCCTTGCTTGCCCGAGCAGTAAATCAAGCTTTTCTCCCCACCGAGGTGGGTCGAACCATGTTTCACTCCCAGCTCTCTTGTATTTAAAATTACTGCCCCTGTTCGGGCAATGCCTGTATCATCTTATTGTACCCAATAAATACCGTCCTCCACATGCTGGTGGAGCGGCTCTCTCCCCGCTGGTCCTCTACTGGCCTTACACCCTTCTTGGGTAGGCCGGGCCGCATATAGGCATTCTGTACTCGAGCAGAGCACCATTGTAACTTTGGAGGGCTCTGATTGGACAAGCGAATCTGACGTCACTCTTCTGCGCATCGCATCAACAGTGAGACACGCGTATCTTGTTTATAGTTCTTAAAACTCTAAATACTAATTTTTTTCTCCAAGATATTGCCTGAATTTGTTTTCAAAAGGTCAATCTTTCTTCTTCTTGATTTAATGTCGTTAGATTTGCTTCATTATTGCTTCATTCAGATCTGGAACATTAAATTTCATATTTTAATAGTTAACTTAAACCATGATAAATATAAATATTGAAATAATGCCTGATATAGGATTACAAATTACAACATATATCATCTGAAAGATAATGATTTGAAATAATTATTGCTACTTACTAGAACACAAGTCTTGTTCCAGATAGTCTAGAAGATCGAAGATTCCAATTCGTGCCCGATGTCCTTCCGTATTCTTTTATCCATGAATACACATCGGAAACACTTTAAGGTTGCTTCGAACGATGGTTTCATCTTCAACGATTTTAACAACTTAGTTTACAAAAGAAGGGGGAAGATTGGAATTCTGAATAGCCATGGTGTATTACACAAAGAACATTTCGCTATCGCTTGTTGAAAGAATCAGTGAGAGCGTGGTCAGAGGTAAACAAACAAGCAAAGCATAGTTACATCAGATATGCTTGTCCAATCAGAGCCCTCCAAAGTTACAATGGTGCTCTTCTCGAGTACAGTATGCCTATATGCGGCCGGGCCAGTGTGGGTATTTGTGCATCACACCTGCGGTTGGACGTTTTGCCCCCAACGTATGATTTAACGTGCAACAGGCCCAATACATTACGAATATTCAGAGGAATCGAGTTTCGGGCCTGGAACCCTTCGGCTCCGATGCCTACGCCTTACAATTAGGCCACGACGGCCTTTGATTATTAATGGAACAAGTATAAAATATATTCGTAAAGCTGTCTTCCTTCACCTAGTTTTAAATATCTTCTAATAAAAATAATATACCCTCCATAAAATTCCTGTGATTTTAGCCAGAGTAATGAGAAGGAAACAAGAATGTTCAATTTTAAGCAAAATGAACTAGAATCAATAAAAGTTGCAATTCAAATATGACAGTTTTTATGTATTTGTGACTTTCAACGATTTAAATTAATCTATATCAATCTATCATCTAAGCTCAGCTAATGTTTATCAGCAGGATTTTTATTCGATTTTTCTCTATTAAATCCATAAAATATTTAAAAAATTCTATTTAATCCTGATACATTTTGTAGCAAAGCAACACTTCTAGACCGGAAATCTCGAGACAAAAATGTGGACAAACGTTGTCACAATTTCCATCATCCTAACCTGAAGGAAAAAAAACACATGTTGACAAGCTCAAAATCCCTTTTTTAAATGTTCACAAATAAATAAACCAAAACATTGTTTCCCCTATCAGGCGACCTCTAAAAGACTGCGCGCGGGGTACTTTGAACTCCCACTAAATGAATTGGCTCCGATGCTTCGAAAGAGCAACATTCGGTAGTCCTCTCGAACAAACAGTCCTAGTCACGACACCGTTTTTTGCTGCAATAACATGGTAACCGAAACTACCTGCGGTAGATCTCAAAGTGACTGATCACGAACAGCCACTTATCAGCTACTCGCATCTCTTTCGAAGGCAGGAAATTCGCACAAATGTCTCACGCGCTGGCTGCACCCCCTCGGCCACCCCCTTCCCATAAGAGAATCAGCCGATTGGAAAACAAAACCCCTTTTTTTTCATAGCCCTGCTGTAACATTGTTCATTTCGTGTTTTGGACAACGGTTTCCGCTGGAGGTTTATTTTTGAATGAATGAATGAACCGAGGGATTTTGATTTTTGTAAATGGATGGTAGTGTAAGTTCAGATTTTCAATGGTCCCGGAATTCGAACTGCTTTCATGAAGTGTAATTCGTAAATTTGCTTTCTTTCTTGATTCTGATGGAGATGATTTCTCCTTGATATTTGAACGAATTTCATGACTTCCAAAAGGGTGTAAGAGATGAACAAAGGTTTATTTGCGCAGAATTATGATGACTTTTCTTTTATACAAAGTACACACGAAGGAGGTATCATGATCGTCAAAAAATATAACATCGAAATTTTAACGAATATCAAAATTGTGGACTCCTTTAAGTTAAAAAAAAATATTAGGAATTATGTTTGCCTGTGTTCCGGTCTCTATGTGTGAATTTGCTAACTCAAAAATAGCAAGAAGTGGATGGAGGAAATTTCGCATGAGGTCCTACGCTCTGAGCTGTATATCTGTGTCATGTTTTTGACAATTATCTAAGCCGAAATAGGTAATTACCTAAATACACACTCAGCTTTCGTCACTATCTGAAATATTTCCAAACGAAGAAGATTTAAGAGGAATTTATTGCCTTTGGCCATTCTCATTGAATAGAAGAATCAAAAACGCGAAACTTGGGACACTTGACCCTACTCGGTTTTTCTCAGATTGTGAGATAATTGATAATTTGTGTGTGAGACATTTTTATTTGACCTTTGGTCACATGGTCTGTTGGAAGAGTTTTCATTCCAATCTGAAAAGCCATCGCAATAGTGAGTAGGAAAATATGTTTTGGGCATCCAAAAGTAAATTTTGTGGATTGGAAGTTTATTATTGAAAACATTAAGAATTAAACTATTTCTGAGATTCAAGCACACTTTTAGCCATAATTTGATATCCGATGTTATGCAGTATCTTAATTATAAGTGATTTGATTTTTTTGTTGGGATCAGTTTTCTGGTGCGTAGAGTTTGTCGGCAATATTGGAAACTTAAATATAGAGAATCTATATATTAAAAATAATTTGGTAAAAAAAACCTTCACCGAGTCCGCCAACCCAACCACTCGACCGATTTTGACAATTTTTTTTTTATTTGAAAGGTTATGACGTCTAGATATATGTCAATATTCCCCCCACCACCCCCATTTTCGAAAGAAATCGAAAAAACTCTTTCCCACTGTACATTCTCTATGAGGGAAAAACTTTGGACAGTTCGCCAGCAACAACCACCCGACCGATTTCGACTATTTTTGTTCCATATGAAAGCTTATGACGCCTAGATATGTCATCAAGGGTTACCTGCCCTCCAACACTCCCCATTTTCTAACGAAATTGAAAAAACTGTTTCCCACTGAACATTCTCTATGGGGAAAACCTTTGGACAGTTCGCCAGCAACAACCACTTCTCTATCATGCATTCTCCCATATGTTTTTTCGATTTCGTTGGAAAATGGGGAGAAGACGACCTTTGATGATATATCTAGACGTCATAAGCTTTCATATGAAATAAAAATTGGCGAAATCCGTCGGTTGGTTGTTGCTGGTGAACTGCAACTGTCGATTTTTGGCCAAAATTCCCATTTTTAATTTTTGATGTTTTGAATAGTTCATTCATTTACCTTTCTAAAACATATTTACTTTTTTCAGTACGTTAATTAGAAGATGAGATATTAATTGTTTTATAACAAACCGAAAATCGGAAGTGAGCTTTTCATTAACCGGAAGTTTTCATTTAAAGGGACAGAAACCTGTCAAAAATTCTTTTAAACTGCATTTTTTCAAGTTAATATGATGTTAGTATATTTTTAGGAATTTTTTTTAAAGTTTAGATACTTAATTTAAGCGCGTGGCAGAACTAAAATTTGATTTTTCTCAAAACTAGATGTTATGCATAATTTTTATGCTTCAAACATTATAGCTCAAGATATTATCATTCGATTGTTCTGAAATTTTGTGAACACTTTCTTCAAATGTGTCTCTAGTCAATGTACTAGAATAATGTATATTGTAACAATATTTTTTAATTGTGGTCTTTTATTTGAAAAATGACATAAAAATTTTATGAAAATCTTATAATGATTGTTCGATTAGCTCTAAAATTTTTATTTATTCAAAGAATGTTAAGATTCTAGAACAAGCACTATTCTATAGTATGTAGTTTATTTTAGTATTAGTTTTATTTGAATTATTACAAAAGTTCGACCTCTAGCATGTTTGAAGTTTTTGGGAATTTCCTCTAAAAAGCAGCAGAAATTCAAGATTTTTGTAAATTTATAATACTTTATACTCAAAAATCATACTCTAATATTAATCTTTATAAAATTCGATTCTAAAAACATATTTTGGGTTTTTCTATTTCACATTTAAAAAAAAAGTGCTCCGAACGTGTTCGGATACCTTAGAAACTTAAGTTGTTAAAAAGTTGTAGAAAAGTCTAATGTAAATTTCAAATGAAACTTAATTCTTTCTAATTCCCTTTTTCTGAATTCTAATATATTCACCTTCATGTTAAGAATTCTAAAGTGAATTCACATGGAATACAAGACTTTCATTTAGAGTATATTTAACTCACAGGTACGAGAATAGTTATGTTATTGCTAAGAACGTAACGTTTGAATTCTAAATAGCAGGAAGTAGATTGTGATAACGATACATGAGCATTGTTATATTAAACGGAAAATGTACTTAATTTTTTTTCAATAAAGGTGTCAAGAGAGATAGTTAAACTATTTGCCTCATAAAAATGCTCGCTGCATTTAAAGTTTTTTTTCTGCGATATTAACATTTTCTTCGAGACTAGATATTTTTTGTTTCATGCAAGATACAAATGTCCTTGAACGAACTAAATTTTATATTTACTTTTCTGTGAATGCTTTTAAAATATTTTGACAACGGCTATGTTTGCTTTTGAAAATTTTAACAATGGATATTTTGTTTCAGCACTCTGCTTGGGAAACATAGCTATATATACTTATATAGAAAGAATGATTCTGTAAAAAATGCAGTGTAGAAATATTATACTCATCATCTTATTTATTTTAGTGAAAAAATTATGGTTAGGGTTTTTTCCAATAATAAGACAATGTTGCAATATTTTTATGCGATGGATATTCAAAGAAAATAAAACGAGGTGTTTGGCCGTATTGAAGAATGCAACAGGTAATATTTCAACTGATTTGACCTCCAAATTGCTTGCATTCTTTTTCTCTCAAGTGTTTAGTATTTGTAAGCATTCTTTTCTTTCATATAAGTGTATATAGTTACACTTTTTTAAATGTTATCTAAATTTATAACATTGCATTTGAGAGCTCATATGTTTACTATATTATTAATGACTTATGAGAGTGAATATTCAATCTACATGTTTGGAAACTTCTGAATTATCAATCATGCATGTTTGCCAGAAATCGCTTATTTCTTCAAATGTGAACTGAAAGTAATGTGAGATAAAAACATCTCTGCTGCATTTGAAGACATCAGAAGACAAAAGTCTATTCACTGCTAATTTTCAGCTATGCTTCATTATATTGTATGTTCCCTGTATGTCATCTCAAGATATAGCAGACAATTTTGATATCTCGTTCTGTTCGTTGTTTTTAAATATGTTGCCAAAAGTTTTTTATTGCTTATAGCAACACAGTTTTCTTAAAGGAATAAAATAATGTGCAAACCTTCTGATAGTCAAATTTTTAAGCAATACTGCATAAAATGGAAATTTTTAGACATTCATTCTGAACTACATAATTTTACCTCTCTTTAAATATCGCCCTATTTTCTTAACTAAATGTATATATCTGCATTGATAATTTAACTTATTCATATTAAAATTGAGTTACCCTCAAATGTACTTTGATCTTCGAGATATATTGAATACCGATAGGTTATTTTTGAAATTATGTTTCTCCAACACGCCTTTCGCATTGCATGACTGTATATCTAGAATTTCACTTTTGTCTTTCAAAAAAGAAATGTAATTTAATGTAAACTGTTATTTTGACAATTCTTTGATTAGTAATGATGTCTATGTAATTGTGATAGGAAAAGATAATTTAGAAACAATACTATTTACCAGTGTTTTTTTCCTTATAAAAGCAAATTTCTCCTTTTAGCAGATTTACATTATTTTGAAATTTTCCCTATTCATTTGCTGTTGATAAACATTTTAGACAACGGATATTTTAATACTTCTCACTATTTTCTTAAAAATGCTCACTTTCAATCCAATTTGAAGAGAAGCTATCTATTTTCTAGAAACAGGCACGTGGCATAATAACATTAGTATGCTTCCACTCATCGAATCCAATCATCTGTGCTTTCTTAACTGATGTCAGTATTGTATTCTCTTTATGGGGAAAGATTCAAGGTAACATTCTGAAATTTCCCTGTTTCTTTGTTAAAAATTATTTAAAATTTCTTCAAATGTTTAGATTTTTTGAGATATTCAGCTGATACAAATGCATTTAATAAATTGATTAATTTAAAAATAAATTAATTTAAAAATTGAAATTGTTTTGTGATCTCTGAAAGAGCTGTTGCTTTTGCTAGCCAGCTGAGATAGACATTTTTTTTATTGTTGGAAAAAATCGGCCTTATTTACAAAAATATTGAGAGCAATGCAATCCTAGATGCTTTCTCAAGGAAAAACTTGCACACATTCGTGCTTCCTGTTGGAAATTAAGGAATATTTCTTGAGAGCTTGATGGGAAGAGACATATCAATTATCAATAAGAAACAAACTCAGTTTATTAGTTATTCGAATGGCATTATGTATGGAAACAGTGAGAAAAAAATTTCAACCTTCGTCATCGAAACGATCATAGTCAATATTGCAGCTTAATGTCGAAAATTTCAGATATCTTTTGTTAAATAACTCAAGAATTCTTTTATGTATAATTGCTTCACAGAGAAGCAAGGATCTATAGTAAAACTTAAATATTTCTTTAACTTGAATCTAAATTCATATAGCTCATAACCTGTGCAAAGTAACAGATACTTGAAATCATTGTTCTGCATTAACGAATAGTACCGTCATTATAATAATAACATATCATGCCGTATCGAATTACATCAAAGTATTTTCATATAAATCGATATGGATTACAGTACAGTATTTCATAAAACAGTTAAGACTAATTAATTTTATTCTGGACACTTTCAGGTTTCTCAGACATCGCTTACATTTATAGATAACAGTAATTTTATTCCCTCACGCATCAAAGTCAATAGAAAATAACACATTATCGTATATTTAGAGGCTTATTTTTAGATATTTAAAAATAAATTAATTTATAAATTAAAACTGTTTTGTTATCTCTGAAAGAGTTATTACTTTTGTGTTTAATTATTTTAAAGAGATGACTTCCTAATCTTAAAATTGGGAAAATATCGCAATAAAGACCACCATTCTACTATTACAGAATTCTACCATTTTGAGTTCTTATTTCTGAGAAAAGATATAATTTTTTTGACAAATAAAACTTTAATATTAAAATGTCGTATCATGTGTGTTTCAATGCATCGAGCAAACTTCTAACTCTATTACCGGATAAACTTTACTGAAATAAAACATCATATTTCCATCATCCATATCTTAATGATTCTAAAATTATCACCACCATTTTTCACGTAAAGTCACAGTTCGTTTATTTTCGAAAACAAAGCGTCATGATGTTTACTAAATACAGGAAGCGCGAAAATCCCCTGTGAAAAAAGCCAGAAACTGACAAAAACTACTCGCATAGCAACTAAAACAGAATGTAAACTTTCCAACTAATCCCGGCAATAGTGCATGCTTTAGAAGCACGTCAAATCACGGATTACCGAATGCAGCAGACGAAACAAAAGACGAGACTTGGGCATGACCGCTCACTTCAGGTGACCACGGCCGAACATTTCGCCAGTCACCAACGTTTTTATTTAAAGAAACGAAATCTTCTAAATAGGGATTACGTCTGAGAGGATTTTGAACGACGTAACTGCAGTTTGTCATCGCATGCTTCATGCTTCCGAAGCACGCAAAAGTGTTTTACTTCATAAATCAACAATGCGTGGCGTTTTTACTGGGATCCGCTTAAAAAATAAATAAGACGACACACTAGGGGAGAGAAAAGAATAGATTTTTTTCGTTATTATTATTTTTAAGGGAAAAAATAATAATAAAGGGAAGAAACAAGACCTCTTCTTTGGGAGTCTTCTGCATGCTCTGCTGCACTGGGCTTCGAGACCATTTCTTTCCAAACGAGGGGAATTGAAAGCACATAAAACGCCTCCTAATGCTTCGAAATAAAGAGTTCTGGTCCGTCCCTTGTTACTGCGTCGTCGACAAGCAGAGTTGTTTCGCGAAATGTTTGCAATCAATTACGACTGAGGGGGATGAAGTGAAAAAAAAGTCGCTCAAGTGTTGAAATCTGAAACATTGTCATTACGCTAAGTATTCCGATATCGCCGTGTTGACGCAGTCTTTGGAATGACTTAGAGTTCGGGTATTTTCCATCAGGGATGGCTGGCAATTTTCTTTTCTCGTTTGACTGCGAATGGGTTCAGCGTGCGCCGGACTAAATTGTCGTGCAAATCGACACTTCTGGAAATTTTGTCTTTTTGACTGAAGGATCATTCAGTTGAATGATTATTGTCCATTATGTCAGA
>BGPR01048868.1:0-11445 GCA_013235015.1 Araneus ventricosus
CCTATTATTTTTCATTTATAGTTGAATTTAACGGTTGAGAAGCGAGTGAAAATGGGAGTGCCATCAGCTGGCACCCTGCGCCGTAAAGGGTTAAAAAAATCTCTAATGACCAACGCAATAAAATGCAAAGTACGAGATGCTCCTTTTTTTCTAAAATAAAATAAATATTGTGAAAGATCATGTTCACAAAGAAAGAACATAGTAAAATGCAGTGAGTTTCATTTTAATACTGGAGAAAACTAAATAATAACATTTTTCCAACTGGAACTATATGTCTATCTCTAAAGGTTTAGAAATTAGCTATTGGACCACGATAAGTGTGGACACCCTGTATATATAGAAAGACGTCTGCGTGTGGTCGAGTTTGAGGGTTGACCGCTACGGGGTTTACCTCGGTAGTAGCAAAGTTGGGCGATGACTCTTATACTTGTTATATCTCTTGTATGTGAGTGATACGTATCTATACACGTAATTTTTACAGTAATGTAAGTAACTAATATTAGAGTGATAATATTTTTCTCACTAAGCTACGTAGTATTAAGCTAATCATGCAAAACATCTATCTTGTTCCTATGTAAATACATCTCTCACTTATATTTTGTTCTTTAATAAAATTAACTTATTTATTTATTTACAACCACCACGGCCCAGCCTACCCAAGAGGGTGTAAGGTCTTCCACAGGCCGGAGGGGAAACATAAAACAAAAGATATGAACTACATTAAAAAGGAATTTACAAAGAACCCGAAGGGGTGAGAAGATTAGTAATCAAATATCCGTTCTCTTCATTGTCTTTCTGTGCACACCCCTAGGTAAGTAGGAAGATGATATTTTCCTTTTCCAGGTAGGTGGGTTTGGGATTTAAACACCCACCCTCCTATATTCATACTTTACTTTTTTAATATTTTCGATTGTCTGTTCAATTTTTTTTATTTTAAAAATAAATTTATAAAAATCATTGCATGGATGATTTCAAAAGCCTTCGTGGGTCAGTGTCTGGCCCACGGGTCATAGGTTCGCCACCACTGCTCTAAAGTTCCTACGCACACTCATCCAAACTGCAAACCGGAGATTTTTATCGCTGGAGTCAGGGGTGTGTCGTAGTGTAAAGTAAAGTGAAGGTATATCAAGAGTATTTTACCGAATTTCTCGGATAATCCGAATTCCTCGGAATCCGAACAAAGATCAGCCCCAATCAATTCGGATTTTTAAATTTTCGGCTCTTCTGAATGAGTTGATCAATTTCCAATAAAATTCTCTGGCAGAACGATGACCGGCTAACGAACGATTCGGGAACGAGTATTGTCGTTGGATAGATTATGTTCGTTTACTGATTGATTGCCCACTACATTTTCTCGAGTTTCAAAATCAAAATACCTTTTGTATAGTTTCCACAGTCGTGCTGCAGTACCATTCTCGGACCTCCTTGCCTGTTTTGCGGTCTCCAACTCCTGGACAGCATTCTTTGGCAATTTTATCAAACTGAAATAAAGTACATCAAATTCGTTTTAATGTTGGCGGAGTGAGGATGGTCTAATAGTAACGATTTGTTGTTAATTTTGCTATTATTTGAACTCAACTGCAGTGGCGAATCCAGGGGAGGGGCTATCGGGCTGCAGCCCCCCCCCAGGGCTAAACCAAAATTTTTGATTTAATTTAAAATCACTACAACTGTTTGATCTTCATTTTCATTTAAAAAAATAGTAATAAAATCGTGACAACATTGCTTTCTGACTTGACAGGCTCGAAAATTTTCCTACTTTTCTAGTCATTCCACTTGCACTTGTAACGTTGGGTGGTCGAAAACATTTTTTGGCCATTTTTTTTCATTGTATTTTTTATTAAATTATCGAAAGTATTGTAGGGTTCTTTATGATTCTTATTGTCAAGAGAGGAAAGCCTGTAAAGTTAAAGTGTTTTTTTTATATAAGCCATGAGGTTTGACATTCGTCACTACGATACAAAATTGTTATGACCTCCGGGGGCGGCCCCCAGGCGCGAGTGCGGGAGTCGCCACTGTTCAACTGTATATAATTACAGTTTAGGAAAGATGTACTGCCGTACAGTCAATACTAGGTCCGCCTTCGCCATGAGATAATAGAAATCTCCGCGTTCTTGGAATCTATTATTAGCATCCATATTTGATGAAGATTTGCATTTTTAAGCAGTTTTATGAACATCTGAAAATAGCAATTTCAATTATATCTAAATATTATTTTTGTTTTAAATTATTTTTCATATTTTATTGCACTCGGTTTCAACAACGTAAGTTCGAAAAATCTGAATGGCAACACCCACTTCAATGCATTGCAAATTGATCGGAATGAACGAAAAATCATGAATGCTGTTAAAACTGTAGATGTGCCAAGAAACAAAAGGTAGACAAAGAAAAGGGGACGCAACCAATAAAGACACTGAAACGACACATCGTTTATCGGTCTTTATTATTTTTTCTCCATCTGCCAACATTTTGATTAAAACCAGTGGGAGCAGCCGACCCTAAATTTTCTCGCATACGCCCTAACAAGGATAGGTAAAAAAAATATGCCAAGCGTTAGTGACACGCTCTATTCCCTAACACAGGTGGGGAAAGACGCGTCATCGGTCGCGCCTTTTTTTTTTTTGCGTCCTAGACACGTTAAGAAACCGAATATGCAATTTGAAAGCCTCTTTTTCAACCCATTGAAACCAAAATTGCACACAGATCTACAATCAAGATTAGAAGACCACATACCAAATTTCATTTATCTAAGCCATTGAATTTAGGAGTTCTCTTATTCACAAACATGCGATTATACAGACAGTCAACTCTTCGACGTATTCGGTCCAAACTTTTATACGGACCTACATTCCTGATGACAAAACTGTGTACCAAATTTTATCCATCTAGCTATTTAAATTTTTGAGTCATCGTGTTCACATGAAAACGGACAGCCAGACAGACTTCCCTTAGACGGATTTCGTCCACAATTTGATAGAACTTTACAAATTAAGTGCAAAGACCACATGCCAAATTTTATCCCTTTAGCTCAAGCCGTTTTCGAGTTATAGTGTTCACAGATACACGGATACTCAGACGGACAGACAGACATAATTCAAAAATTATGCTTCTCGGACTCGGGGAAGTTTAAAACGTGGAGATTCATCAAGCGGGGGGAGGGGAAACAGCACCTTTTTGGGGAAGTACACGAAAAAGTTTAGAGGAGACCACCCCGCTGGTTGTGTATGAAATCGCGAGCTAAGCAATACTTCCGAATAATTCCAATTAATTTTTCAACGAAGCGATCATCCATTAATATACAACTCTGTCGCAGCGTCTAACAGTGATCAATTTAATAAATCTGGCTGAACAAAAATACTTTGGTTAGTGAAATACACGTATAAGCACTGTGGCGGCATCGACGGCAAAGGGTTAATATGGTCATTATATTGACAGTAAACTTGAACCTAACTAAAAGAATTGCTGTCAGTTAACTAAGATCTTCATCAGAGCTATCTTTGTGTGAAGAACTGTATTCTATAGTTCGATTGTTTTTCAATAGAAACGCAGCTTCTTCTGATAATCAAGTTTCGTGTTTCTTAGAATTATTTCTGAACTTCGTGATTACAGGGTAGGATGTGATTAATAACATATGTATTACGTCTTCCCAAGTTTTTTGCCTTGAAAATATTCTTGAGAATTGTTCTCGAAATCTTTTTAAATCTTCATTTCGAGCGTCTTGTGCCTCTTTGGAAAGCCTATCTGTAGAATGGAGTGTTCAACTATTTGTCGCCCATGAATTAATAATTTATGGACACTTGCCGGCATATAATACTAGTTATATAATAGAACATACAATTTTACAACATTCTATACACTATTCGAGTCTTCATCCACATGCGAAATATCAAAGAGTGTTTGCTTCTGTAATGAAACCATGGTTCCTAAACAAAAGAAATACACATGTATCCGGGCAGATACGGGTGCTAAAAAATGTATATTCTTTTTGTGTTCTTATGTATGATCTTTTGTACGCTTTTTTTCAATACATCCGGAATATAAAAATGTGACTTAGAGAGCGGAGTCTTGCGGAGAAATTTTTTTGCTTTCCTAATAACTTTTATCGAAATGATACAAAATCCATACATTTTTCATATAGTAAAAAATATAGTTGACACTCGCATTTAATACATGAAACTTAGAAATAATACTAACCGTGGATAACACAATGACTATATAAACACAAATATTTTGAAATAAGACAGACAACAAATAACACAAATCACTTATCTATCTCCCTTCTAGAAGATCGCAAAATGTACTGTCGCAATATGAAAACTTCTACCCATTACAATCAAAATTCCAGATACTAATCATCTAAATGGTTTAATGTTTATGATTTATTATTTATTGCTTAGAATACCATACACTTAATAGTATTTTAGTTACCAATAAAGTAATTGATACCAAGAAATAACAATGTTGCTGTTTTGATTTTTGTCCAGCTAGATTTAATAAATCTATCCCTGTGCGTCGTCCGCCAAACTGTATAGAGTAAATTCTGTGTTTCCTGGTTTAGGGTAAACTGAAAATATTTTTCTTTTATCTAAATACTATTCATGGCTTGTTTTCTTCTTCTGTGCTTTATTTATAAAGGTTAATTGCTATCGAAAATCGTGTAAATGAATTCATGTCGAATTGAAACTTAGTAAATGCTTTCATTTCATACAGCGAACGGTTAGACTTTCAATGAAACAAATATGAACTCCAATGTGCTCTATTGTTATTCCAAGTGTTTGATAGCTTTTAAGAGTACAGCATTTAAAAATTAAAATTAAAACGAAGGAGCTTACCTCTTCTGGTATTTCTGTTTTCTGTATTTGTCCAAAACAATTTTCTATTTTATCTCCTGTCACTTCATCTTCTGGAAAAGAATACGGATATTTTTTAAAGCAAATAATATGAAGTCAAGAATGTAAAGAGATTTGTAAAGCGCTACCCATTTTCGGAAAGCATCGTGGTTTGAAGAAATGTCCATATTCAAAACCACAATGATAAAAGTTACAGTTAAGTGGGAAATTTAAATAACCATTTCAAAACACTTTATTCTTGCGAAGGATATAAAAATAAATAAAAAAAGAAAGATAAATTTAACTCTTGAAGTGAAAACATTAGAAGCATTTCTATACAATGTGTCCACTTTAATCGTGACTCAATAGTTAATTTCTAAAATGTTAGAGATAGACATATATTTCCAGCTAGAAAAATGCTCTAAATGACGTTAAGAATTATATTTTATGTTACTGAGAGAATAAATGTACTACTTAAAAATTACGAAGTCTAACTTTTTAAACAGCCCCCATTAGTCATATTTAACAAAAAAAATTCTTGACACAATAATGGAAATCAAAATCATTCAAAGAAAGCAAAAAACTAAGAAAAATACTCTGAGAGAATCGAATTAAACAAAAAAGGAATCCATTCTAGCCCACTTTATCAAGGGCTAAGGAATATATTCGAAATGGATTCAACATATTTTGGTAATTTTTCTGTAAGAAGCTTGCATTACGCCAAATATAGCTTCTCTTGGCCCGAAATTTCGCAACAAAAGAGAAAGGAGATCAGTACCATCTAATAAGCATTATTTTAAAAGAAAAAGCAAAACCAAACACAAACATGAAAACGCTAATAGCTTTGATTTAAAAATATTAGCCATCTTGCTGAATAACAGCCTTCATAAAAATAAACTGGCCCCACGCTTAGAAAAGAGATAAAATGTCCTCACTTTTATTACAAACCAACGCGAACTTTCCGCCTAAATAAGTAATTCCCCTTTTTTTCTTTGTAAAGAAAGCCTAGAACCATGGCGCCATCTTCAGGGCCGGCCTTAGGAGATGCGGGGCCCAATTGGAAACAATTTGGGTTAACCCAGATTTATTTAAGTCTTAAAAAATAATACATCATGAATAAATAAAAAGATATTACATTTTAACGAATAAGTTGATCATATTTTTTGTTAGAAACTTTAATAACCTATTTAATACTTAAAAATTAAAAATTATTTTCCAAAAAGTTAGAAATTTGTTGATGGGATACATTGTAGAACAGTTACGTTACTCGAGTGAATTAAGGCCCTTAAAATGTTATTTATTCATGATCAGTAAGGACATAAAGTATGGGCTTAGTTAACTAACGAAAACAATTCAGAAATATAAAATTAAAAAAAATTATAATCTTTCAATCTTGACTTCGAACTAAGCAAAAAAAATTCGAATTGCATACGATATTTTAAAATTATGTATAAAGGAAAATCACCAGACCAGAGAAATAATTCTAATTACCGACGAATTCGAATTAAAAACTTTCAAATTAGCCAAGTTCCACTGCAATAGTAAAGGCAGCTTATACTGCATTTGCATATTAGCATTAGGAATGCATATTTTCAATAGAGAAAAAAGAATAAAAAGTTCCCAAACTTTTTTTTTCAAGGAATAAATTGTTTCTCATGTCAGCGATTTGATACTGTGACGGTTCATAAAATTCCCGAAACAATCTACGATTTGATTAATGTAATTGTTAGCATGACACAAATATACCTAATATGCAGAATCTCAAGAATGAAGATGCTTCATTGCAAAATGTATGTGCGTATTTCCCTAAACTTTTATTATTAATCTAATTTCTTTCTGAATTAAAAAATCGCTAATAGAATAAAACTTTTACAGTAAAGTTGGAGCGGAAATAAATAACTCATTCAGATTAAGTACAATAGAGAAAAGTTTAAAATGTTCAGCTTTTGAGTGTTATTCAATTGGCTGTAATAAATTTTAGTTTAAAGAAACTCCTTCACACTGAATTAATATCTACTCCCCTGTTGTATAACAAATATCACCATAAAGGCTTTTATATCAAATTAATAAAGTATCTAATTAATAAAATAAATATTTTAATTGATTGATATAAATTGCTTAACAAATTGTTGGTATATCTCGAGGTTTCTAATATGCGCATTTTGGTGAATTTAATTCCGGCAGAATTTAAATAATTATAAATTTCTCTCTTACTATGAAAAACAATTTTAGAATAATTTATAAATGTTTTCTTAGATTTAAAAATATAGAAAGAATATGTAAAATAAGCCAACGGTAAACATACAAATTAAAACTGACATTTCATTTTTTATTTCTAATTTATTCTTCTGCTAATTTATTATAAATTTTGTTTAGTTCTAAAGATGTTAAAAAACGTAGTATTGATTATTTCTCATCAAATAATCTAAAAGAAAAAATAATAAAGAATTATGTTAACTGAGAATAATCGTATTCTTAATTAAAAACAAATCTACGTTTGTGTGTCTCTACACATCATGAGAGTCTCAGAAGTTGTCTGTCTTCAAAATCGCCAATATTATATAGTGGGACAGTCAAAAGCTGTCGCGGTTTAGTAAACTTGCCTCATGCTTATGAACCTGTTTACAGAAAGGAAACGAAAATACCCAGTCCTCTCTAGAAAACCATGTCACTCCCTTGATAGAGGGCTGGAGGGTAAATGTCAGGGATGCGCCTGTTTCTCCCCATATGAAAACGGCATGCCTTATTAGTAACGCAATACTCCTTACCCTGCTGCTGCAATTTTATTTTTATTACAGTACGGAAAGTTGGCGGCGACTGTTGACTTGACAGGGATACGCCTGTTTCCCCCCATATGAAAAAGGCATGCCTTATTAGTAACGCAATACTTCTTACCCTGCTGTTGCAATTTTATTTTTATTGCAGTACGAAAAGTTGGCGGCGACTGCTGACTTGACAGGGATACGCCTGTTTCTCCCCATATGAAAACGGTGTAAGAATTGGATATGCGCATGGTATGTAGCTGGCTCCAATTATATCAATTCCTTATTACAAAAATAAATTTGTTTTCCAACATTCAAATACAACAATATTTTCACCCTATGAACGCGCGCCTCGATTCCCTTCACGATGACGATTGAATCAATAATAGAAGATATTGAAGTAATCGAACGAATTGCAGGTTTCGATTACGATTAAGATTTGTTTGGAGATTATGCCCGCACTGATCAGATCGGGCCATAGGTTACAAAGGCTATTTGTATTCACAACTAGCATCCCCAGTGACGAAGGGAAACGAAACTCACTGGGTAGTGATCACTCATAAGTAAGTAAGTAAGCAATACAAGTAAGAACAATTTGAATAAAGAATTTTTTTAGTTAAGCAAAAAATTAATTATAACAAAAAATTACTTGCAAACATTTTCCTTTAAATTACTGCGTACAGTCTTTTAGGAAAATGAACATGTCTCCCATATCTAGTTATTCTACATTAGAAAGATTTTCATTATTTCTCTGCGATTTTCTGTTTGAGAATTGATTTTGAATCACTTTTGGTTAAGTTGCTTGGGAGAAATTGTTCTTGAAAATTCGTAAACAGGTTTGCACTGTCTATAGGATACAGTTACTTATTTAGCATTTAAATCAATGACAAGATTTTATCTGTTCTAGACTTTGTATGGGAATCAGAATATATGGGAGTTAAAGGATGTCGAATCTTTATCAATTCTTAGAAATACATGTACGGGACAGATTTCAGAAGATGGATTTACAAAAATTTATCATTACCGCTGATAAGTGGGATTTAGTTGGATTAAGCTTTCCTCATCATTAAAATGAGGTTGATACATAAGTGCGTTGCAGTGCATTTACAATAGAATCAAGTTCTAAAAGATCAGACTAAACGCAATGAGTGGAACTCATACAAGTTGAGAACTAGTATATTTAGATCCCTTTTGACATGCAGTTTGCTAACTCTAACAAAACCACGGGTAATGTCTCTGTCATTGTTAAATTTTCATGAGCAGGGAACTCTTAAGGTGTCGATGTAATCTCTCAATCAAGTACCCATTTGGATTTTCAGAGGGATGGTAAGACGCAGAATGTATCCTTATGACTACCTATCATGTTTGTGAGTTCACGAAAGTGTGGATTCAAAATATCTACCTTGGTCGGTAGTGGTGATTGTTACCGAGTTCCAAATCTGGATATCCATCCATGTACAAGCGTATGTGCAGTTGTCTCAGCTGTCATGTCAACAGTAGGTATTAATTTCGGACCATCTAAATTCCATTCATAATTGTAAGACAATATTTCTACCTTCAGAAATAGGAAGCGGTCCTATGTAATCGAGGAATGTGAGAAAAACGAGCATCTAATTCAGAGAATGTGTTAGTGCTTTGGTATGCTGGAAATACCTTTGCACGCTGGTATTTAGTACAGGAAGCACGAATTTATCTCTAGCCATTATCAGATTTCATTTTTTTGGCCAAAATGAATCGTTTGGATATTAAATTTTGGAGGTAGCTGATGTGCCAGGGATGAGATAGGAAATGCACATTTTCAAATACAATTTGCCTGTATGTCAGGGAATAAAAGGTCTTGGTTGATTAGCTGACATATCACAAATTAGAGCTGAAATATCCTCCAAGGGAAAATAATGTTTTTTCTAACTTTAAAGATGAGTTAGATTCAAGTAGTTGCTCTATCTCTGAGTCATTTAGTTGCTCTTGAGCAATTTTTTTGGTAATCCAGTTTGGAGTGAGCTTTTCGTGATAGCATCGATTTCGATTCGCGAAAGCGGGTAAGTCTGTAATTATATTATCTTTTTTACCTATTAACATGACGGATGTCATTGAAAATTGGGAAGTAATCTAAAATGTCTAAGCTTTCGTCGAGGGCTACATTTTCTTGGTTTTGTTTAAAATGCAAAAAATAAGGGGTTTCTGGATCGGTAAATAGAGAAATTCCTACCCTCAAGCATATGACGGAATTTTTTTATAGATGGCTAAATCGTATACACCTGCGATCGTAGGTGGACCAGTTTCTTTTGATTTTACTTAGCTTCATCGACAAATGGAAGTTGGTTCCCATTTATCGCCGGACAATTGCATCAATGAACTTCCTATAAGTAAGGTCTGATGCATCCGTCCAAAGACTTAATTGCGCACCAGAATAGGGTATTTAAGCAAAGTAGCATCAACAAGTGCTTGTTTGGCTAAAGTAAATGCTTTTCAGTTTCTTCAGTCCATTGAGAGTATTCTCTTGTCTTTTTAGAAGGGCGAGAGGAGATTTCCTTTATTTTGATGTGACCTTCTAAGAATTTATTCAGTGGGGCCAAATGTGAGCAGCTGAGGAATGAATCGTCTATAAAATTGTACATGCCCAAAATCTTGCGTAGTTGAAAGTTAAATTTTAGGCATGTGGGGAAATTTTGAAATAGTTTCAACACGAATCTGTAATGGTTGTAAACCATTTTCTGATATTTGATATCCCAAAAAAATTCCAAACTAGATTCTCCAAATTTACATTTTTGAATGATTAATTGTTAAACCGTAACAACACAATCTCTCAAATAAACTTAATGAAGAATGTGTCCTGGAGGACTTTTACTTGCAATTAAGATATCATCAATAAAGAATAGACACCGTCTAAGTCCCTAGTTACTTCATCCACAACCTTTGAAATGTATAGAAGCATTACATAACCCAAATTGCATACGCGTACTCTCAAACAGTCCGAAGGAGTAATTATTGCAGTTTTGCATATCCTCTGGGGCTATGGGAATCTGGTGAAATGCTTGAACAAGATCAATATGTGAAAATATTTTTACTACCATGCATCACTCTGTAAAGTCTACAATGCATGGAATAGGATATCTATCCTTTACTGTTTGTGCATTTAACGAATGGTAATCACTCAATGGACGCCAATCAATGATCCCTTTTGGAACCATGTGTAATGATGCGTAATTACTACTTGACGGACGGACGTGTCCCAAGTCAAGCATTTGCTGAAATTCCATTTCTGCAATTTTCAGTCTATCAGGCGCTAGGACGTCGTGCTTTAGCAAAAACAGGGGCACCTTTGGTTTGTATATGATGCATTGCTACTTATGTTTGACTGTTTGGTCTAAATAAGGAGATTTTGTTAAGTTAGGAAATTCACTTAATAATTTAGTATAATTGATTATTACCAGCTGGTTTTATAGATACAACATCAGCACTTTTATAGTCAGTATGACATTTTAAATGAGTATTCTTATCATATAAACAACGCTTTCTAAGATCAGCATTTAAATTAAAATGATATAAAAATCTGCACCAATAATTGCTTTTGAAACATTACAAATATAAAAAAGGAAATACAAATTTTCTTCTTAATCCTTAAATTCAAAGATAATAATTTTTTCCATAAACAAAATTGAGAGCCATTATGGCTTGAAAAGTCTGGATAGGTGCCAAGTTTCTTTCATTTTATTAGCTGGAAAATAGAACAGTCACTCAGTATCAATAAGAAACCGTTAGCTCGACTTACAACAGTAAAAGTGGTCCGCCAAGTTGACTCTTTTCCCGCGCCAAATTAGCAATACGTAACCGAACCAGCGCAATACCGATGA